>JBBBDQ010001733.1:410000-425000 GCA_037127315.1 Ascarosepion bandense
TGACGTTCAATGATTATGTCTCGCATATTTCTGGATAATTATTTAGTTTTTGCCATTTTTAATCCTTGAATTGCAGAATGCACATCAGTCAGATGATTAGTAGCACTATCTTGTAAGCAATTGTGTTTGCTTCTCTGATTTGTCAGCAATAACATTCGAATACGATCGAAAATTTGAATATTTAAAGTTTTTTTAAAATACAAAGTTTCGATGTGAAATTTGTGTGTATATATATATATATATATAATGTGAAATTTGTGTGTGTGTATATATATATATGTGAAATTTGTGTGTGTATGTATATATGTGAAATTTGTGTATATATATATATGTGAAATTTGTGTATGTATGTGAAATTTGTGTGTGTATGTATGTGAAATTTGTGTGTGTATGTATGTGAAATTTGTGTATGTATGTGAAGTTTGTGTGTGTATGTGAAGTTTGTGTATGTATGTGAAGTTTGTGTGTGTGTATGTATGTGAAGTTTGTGTGTGTGTGTATGTATGTGAAGTTTGTGTGTGTGTATGTATGTGAAGTTTGTGTGTGTATGTATGTGAAGTTTGTGTGTGTATGTGAAGTTTGTGTGTGTGTGTGTGTATGTGAAGTGTGTGTGTGTGTATGTGAAGTTTGTGTGTGTGTGTATGTATGTGAAGTTTGTGTGTGTGTGTGTGTATGTATGTGAAGTTTGTGTGTGTGTATGTATGTGAAGTTTGTGTGTGTGTGTATGTATGTGAAGTTTGTGTGTGTGTGTGTGTGAAGTTTGTGTGTGTGTGTGTATGTATGTGAAGTTTGTGTGTGTGTGTGTATGTATGTGAAGTTTGTGTGTATGTATGTGAAGTTTGTGTGTGTATGTATGTGAAGTTTGTGTGTGTATGTATGTGAAGTTTGTGTGTGTGTGTATGTATGTGAAGTTTGTGTGTGTGTATGTATGTGAAGTTTGTACGTGTGTGTATGTATGTGAAGTTTGTACGTGTGTATGTTTCACATAAAATTGAAATGATTGTATTTTGAAGTAATTTAAGCACAAACGAACATAAAAGGATTTAAAAGCATGTCAACAATTATAGTAGTGCTTTCATGAACTCTTCAGTTTTCTTCTGAGAATGTCTCTGTCTTAACTGATGGGGTTTGTAATGCTCTCATATCTACAGAGAGGAATCGGTCTCTCTCCTTGGTCTCAGTCTGACTTAGCACACAGCTTAGAAGTAATGTTTTATATGCGATGACTCTATATGGCATAGAGGATCGTGGCTTTCTACAATTTCTTATCCTTTGTAGCTCTGAGTAACGTTTATCTTTTCGTCATCCCTCCTAATTCCTCTTCTACCGTCCGTTTGCACAAGCATGTTAGGTTATTTAGTCCTTTTCTCTGTCCCGCTTGCTTTTACTATGTCCCCTGAGTTGCAATTTCTCCAAGCATTCTTTCTTCATAAAGTTCCCTAGAAATTTCAATTGCTTCTTTCTGCGTCAAATTATAAGCGCCGTTTTTTTATTTCCGTTTTACTGAAGACTTTGTTGCTTACGCGCTTCAGGACTGTTTGTTTCTAACGAAATTTTCCTGTTTCGTCATATTTTTAAAAAAAACTATTCTGTGGCATATTTCGCTGGGGTTACAATTTAGACTAGGGAAAAAAGCCACAGTAAAAAAAAAAAAAATGTCACGACATGGTTTTGAGAGTGCTATATTTGTTTTACATGAATCCATTGTAGCAGATTTTTTTTAACCACGCTTATTACAGTTAGAGGTGCGTTGTGATACAGTGAATATCAGCTTGGAAATATAAATCGGAGAGCCGAGTTCGAATTCCATTTGAATTTGTCACATTCACTAACGCGCAAATACATGTGGGAAGGATATCAATCCGTCTCTTCCCTCCAGCTATGGGTTAAGTAACATGACAGATTTGGTTAGCAACCAGTCTACCGCAGAAAGAAATCTAGTGTGGGTAAATCTTCTTCCTGATCACTCATGTATCGAAAGAGACATGATCGTCCAGTTTTGGATTATGCATGGCACTTAACTGACTGACTGACTGACCGACTATTACAGTTAATTAATCTCATAGCAGGTGGTGTAAAAAATATTTTTCACGGAATACAAGTTGTGTTGATTCAGAAAAGCACTGAAATCCGATATTTCCACTTTTCCCGCTGTCTTCGGCGTTATTTAAAAAGTCTGTTAAAGAAAGACAAAAAAAAGGGGGGGGGCTAACATTGTTCTAACAGAAGACAGAAGGTCCGATACGGAGATCCGAAGGCGTCCAGAAGATAAGTAGATGATTAAGGGACGAGAAACGGGATTGTTATGTGATGTCCTTCAATATGACATTGTAGCAGATTTTTTTTAACCACGCTTATTACAGTTAGAGGTGCGTTGTGATACAGTGAATATCAGCTTGGAAATATAAATCGGAGAGCCGAGTTCGAATTTCATTTGAATTTGTCACATTCACTAACGCGCAAATACATGTGGGAAGGATATCAATCCGTCTCTTCCCTCCAGCTATGGGTTAAGTAACATGACAGATTTGGTTAGCAACCAGTCTACCGCAGAAAGAAATCTAGTGTGGGTAAATCTTCTTCCTGATCACTCATGTATCGAAAGAGACATGATCGTCCAGTTTTGGATTATGCATGGCACTTAACTGACTGACTGACTGACCGACTATTACAGTTAATTAATCTCATAGCAGGTGGTGTAAAAAATATTTTTCACGGAATACAAGTTGTGTTGATTCAGAAAAGCACTGAAATCCGATATTTCCACTTTTCCCGCTGTCTTCGGCGTTATTTAAAAAGTCTGTTAAAGAAAGACAAAAAAAAGGGGGGGGGCTAACATTGTTCTAACAGAAGACAGAAGGTCCGATACGGAGATCCGAAGGCGTCCAGAAGATAAGTAGATGATTAAGGGACGAGAAACGGGATTGTTATGTGATGTCCTTCAATATGACAGTAAATGCTGGACAATCTCATCAGAGATGAAGGAAGGACTTGAAGCAACCGAAGCTAAAGAATGCCATGGACGGAACACGTGAGCGATGATGAAGTTTTGGAGAGATGTAATGAGGAGGGGAGACTTGGAGAACCTGATGCTCACTGGACGGGAAGAGTGACAAGGAAAAGCAACGGATGACATACTTGATGGACTTGAACATTTTTGATTTTATTTCGGTATTCCAAATTGTCTTCGGGTTTCGATGTCACATTTCCCGTTCTGTGTTCTGTGCAAATAAAAAAGAAGAAACTTTCATGAACGTATGTAAACTTAGCGTCTTTGACTAACTCAATACACTTTCTGTGCATATCTTCATTTTCATTTATCCATCACACCCAATGGTGCATAGGGCCGCAACTTTTTGTTGCTGTTTCTGTAACAATAGACTAAACTATCACCCGGTTCACACTCCACCTACGTCTATTGAACGGGTGAATAGGCTCATCTCTTGTTTCCTGCTTAGGATGTGGTTTCCGGCTTTCTCTTTTCCAATCTTTTCACTCTTACGTAGCCCCCTGCACATCAGTGGCGTTACCGCCTTGCTCGGAGTGAGATGATTAAAAAAAACTGTTTTTTACGGGGCAGGGTTGTTAGCACTGCACCCAATCCCCAAACCTGAGGGACCGGTGGACCATTCTTGGTCCTTACGTTTACAGCACCTGGTATTCCCAAATGGTCACCCATTTAAATACTGACCAGGCTCGATGTTGTTTAACTTCAGTGATCGGACGGGAACCGGTGTATTCAACATGATATAGCCGTAAACTCTGTGCATATACATCAATGTATTTTCTATAATTACGTCTGGATTCCTAACATTTTCAGCTTCCTTTTTTTTCTTTTTTTTTTTTTTGTTTAAATGAGATGACAGAATTTTATTTTTAAAATAAAATATGATAATATAGTAAGTCATTCATTCACTAGATCAGGAAATGCGGTTTTGGTGAATCCCAATTTAATGAAAAAAAAATACTGAGAAGTATTTCCATCTGCCATTTTCAGCTCAAACGCAACAAGAAACGCCCCATCACAGGCGATGAAAAACGGATTGTTTACAACAATGTCAAGCGAAAGAAAAGTCCTCTGGAATAAAAAAAAACCCAAAAACGAACCTCCAAAAGCCAGTCTGCTCCCGAAGAAAATGATGTGTATCTCGTAGAATGAAAATGGTATTGTATTATGAATTTATGGTTGGAAAAATGAAGGAAAAAGCGATTAAAAAAAACAAAAACAATGTCTAATCGCCGTCGCAAATTCTTCGTACGTGCATTAAGTAGTTTTAGATCGTTGCATAAACGAGTGTGAATTTTCTGCGATGGACGAATGTTAAGAGCACGAGAGCTCGAGAACAACAAGAAATCGACGAAATTTATTGTTGCCATCAAAGAACCGACGAGAAAGGCAATGAAATTGATTATCTCACAAGTGAACACAGACTACAAAAATTCCTCCACCCAATCCGATATTTAATTCAGACTAATACTCTACCCAACTGAACCAAATAAAGGCAGCAATCAATGAAAAAGCATCCGAAATTGACCAACCTTCACACTTTGTTGTATAGATTGCAAATGAAATCAGGCTTGAATCAAAATCATAGGTTCAGCTGTCAATGTGGTTCAGTCAGTTAAGTGCTATACGTGATACACGCTTGGGCGATCATGTCTCGACTAGGTAGAAGATTATCCCGCAGTAGGTTGCCATTGCTTTCTGCGGTAGACTGGTTGCCACCCAAGGCTATAGAACCTTGTCTGTCCTGCTATTTAACCCATAACTGGAAGGAAGAGACGGATTAATACCTTTCCCAAGGGTATTTGCGCGTAAGTGAATACAATGGATTCAACTGGAATTCGAACTCGGCTCCCCGGTTTCTCGTTCCGAGCCGATATCCACAACGCACATCCTGTCAATGTGGTTACGTGTATGATTAATCAAACTAGCCCAAAAGGTATACGTAATTTAGTGCTTTTTCTTTTATAGATGCACGTGTGTATTGATACTTTTACATATACATTAAATACATATCTATATATAATAGCTGAAACAGACACACACTATATATATATATATATATATATGAATTACTAGCAAACCAAGAAGCCCGTAGGTCCTTATATCCAAATCGTTACGTAGACTAAGAATTTGGATATGAATCTTAATGTGGTTTCGTCTTTTAGTGTTACTATTGTATCTTTTTTGTTCTTATCTAATTTTAGAAACATTGAGCACTTTTCTCTCTCTCTTTCTTTCTCTCTCTCTCTCTCTCTTTCTTTCTCTCTCTCTTTCTTTCTCTCTCTCTCTCTTTCTTTCTCTCTCTCTTTCTCTCTCTCTCTCTCTCTCTTTCTCTCTCTCTCTCTTTCTCTCGTTTTCCATTCTTGATTTTCTTCTCGATATTTTTATTTTTTATTTTTACGTTTTTTTTTTATTTTTTGTTTTTTTGTTGTTGTTTTTTGTTTTCATTTGTTAAGCTTAGTTTTGTGATGGTTACTCTTGGAAGCTTTACTAATAGCTTGGTTTGTTTCGGCTTTAAAATTATAGAATGTTCACTATTAGAGATTGAACGTTCACTTTCATAAACAGTAGAGAAATAGGGAACAACGCTGCATGGTTACCGTCAGTTTCAAGTTTCAGTAAGATCTTCGGACTAGACTCCCTGTCAGCATTATTTCTCTTATATATATATATATATATATATATATATATATATATATATATATTTAGTGAGTCTGTGTGACTGTTTCCTATGCATGCATACATTTTTTTAAGCTACGCCATTCAAGCTTTCTAGGGACACATCTACCAGGAAGCCAGGTCGACACATACTTTTTGAGTTTTAAGTTCAGCAATTTTCCCTTTCGCACTTTTTGGCCGATGAGGCCGATTGTTTACATTTGCTCCGTAAAACATCTAAGATCCAAAATGGGTGCTACATTACGTCACAGAAATCAAATCACACGTGTCAAACGCGACTAAAATATTTTTTATTAAAAAATATATATATTTAATTTTTATTCCAGCGTTTTAAAAATTCATTTGGTCAACAAAAAAAAATGTGAATATTTTTCCCGTAATTTTGAAACAAAAGAAATATGTAGGCGTGCATAGGGAACAGTCACACACAGACTCACAGATTGTCTTTTATATATATATATATAAAATTTTAAGTGTCTGTAGCGTATTGAAACGTATTTGTTTCATCTGCTGGAGAAATTAAAATGTTCTGAGTTGCACGGGCAACGCCGGGCTATGATGCTAGTAAGTATATATATATATATATATATATATAGTAAATTTTTTATTATAAACTTTTGAAATATTTCCATATATAATACTAAGTATGGAGCCCTTTTAATAAAGTAAATCACTAACAGTGGCCTGTCAACCCATTACTACTTCTATGTTATATATATATTTTCTAAATATATGCTATTAAATATAAGAGACAATGAATGTCTATTATGTTTAATCATGAATGATTGCAATGGAAAAAAGAAACGAATAAATAATTATCCAAATGTTGGAGAATTTTTGTCTTTATTTTCAACTGAAATTAAAGCAAAAATACGACGTTTAGAACGGCTCATGATTAAACATAATAGACATTCATTGTCTCTTATGCTATTAAATATATGTTTAGAAAATTACTTGCTACCTCGATATACTAAATATATATATATATATATATATATATATATATGGCCGTATTTGACTACCGGGCACCCCGGGTCCGGGCCGATCCGTGCAATCATAGTGAAAATCCGGACAAGGAAAAATGTCTTCGTCAGAAATCAAACTAAACAATTAAGAAAGAAAGAAAGAAAGAAAGAAAACAGCCGAATGAACGCAGTAAAAGTCTGTTTATTTATTAATTTTGGAAGAAAAGACTGGTTATACTCAGAAAGTCCGAACCCGATTTCTTGCTTTCGTTCACGTTCTGTGCTTAATTTCCATTGGAATAGCCGAAAAAATCCGCAAAAATCATAGCTTCTGGAAACGAATGACACTGACGTCATCACATTGTCAACTAATAAATCCGGGCAATTTTCACTTTGCCCGGTGTTTTTCTAGCATCAGCTACGGCCCTGTGTGTGTGTGTGTGTGTGTGTGTGTGTGTATATATATGAATGAGAGAGAGAGACACACACACACACACACACAGTCCCCTATACGCTTTCTATGATCAAACATTAAAGCGAAAATTCTTCTGCACCTTATCTCGCAGGCTTTTTATATATATATATATATATATATATATATATATATATATATGGTGCGTGCACACAGGCACGCGCATTTGGGCCAAGGAGGGAAGAAAAGAATTCTATATATTCGTGCGATTACTTTTCTGCATATGATAAATAGATGCCAAGAAAAAAAATGTATTGAACAACAAAAGACAACTGCATAAAGAACATGCAGCGTTTCTGCGTGCGTTGGGGTATGCACAAGTGCATTGCCAGTGACCTGGGTAGGGGTGTCTTGCGAGTGCATGTTCCTGTCTGTCTGACTATTTAGCCTTTGATTAACTCTTTCTTTCCTTTGAGTCGACACACGAAAAGGCCTTTCTTTCCGGCCCATCCTCTTATATCTCAGAACCGCCATTCTGTCCATGTTAATAGGCGAAATAAACAGCAGCAATAAGGATGAGAAACTTAGTCGCATCATCATCATGACTAACACGCCTTTCGCTTTAAGGCCAGTATTTCCAGTTCACTATAGTGAAGTGACACCGGGAGCTCTGTCTCCTTTTTAACTCTTCTTAATATTTTCTGTGCTATTCGTTTGCTTCGCTTTTTCAAAATTATTATTTCTTTTTTTTTACCTTTTCTTTTTTACCTTTCTTTCTCCTTTCTTTCTTTCTCCTTTCTTTCTTTCTCCTTTCTTTCTTTCTCCTTTCTCTCCTTTCTCCTTTCTCTCCTTTCTCCTTTCTCTCCTTTCTCCTTTCTTTCTCTTCTTTCTCCTTTCTTTCTCTTCTTTCTCTTTTCTTTCTCTTCTTTCTCTTTTCTTTCTCTTCTTTCTCTTTTCTTTCTCTTCTTTCTCTTTTTCTTTCTCTTCTTTCTCTTTTCTTTCTCTTCTTTCTCTTTTCTTTCTCTTGCTTTCACTGATGGAGTTGATGTCATGGCGCTGCGTCTCAATCAGCATCATCGCGCAAACAAGTCTTTATTATCATCGTTATTATTGTTATTGAGTGAGAGAGCAGCATGCCCACAAAGTGATGTTAGAATACAAATATATAAATCACAATGTACCCATCATAACAAACAGTTTAAGTTTATACGCCTTTTTATGATAATAGCAGATTGGTAATATCCTAAAATTTTCAGCATTTGCCACACTATTTTTATGAATCATATCACCCCAAGCAAGGCGGGACAGCAATTTATGCACATAGGGTTACAGTGACAGAAAAGACTGGGTACAGGGTAATAATAAAGAAAGGATAAAAGATGAACGGGATTGAAGAAGATAGATGACAACTGATGTTGCATTTAAATTTTTGGAGATGGTAGCTATCAGGGAAACAAGTAAAGGGAAGGAAGTTTCACAGGCGAGAAGTGCAAGAAAAAAAAACTGTTGGAACAGACGTGGCGGTTATATTTAACTATTTCACAGGTAAAAGTGTGGGACCTAGATGCCAATCTAGTCAATAATTCAGTTAAGTACCATACATGATACACGCTTGGGCGAGCACGTCTCGAAAGCGACATGACTGACTAGGCAGAAGATTATCTCACAGTAGGTTGCTATTACTTTTTGTGGTAGACTGGTTGCCAGCCAAGGCTATAGAAACCAATCTGTATTGTTATTCAACACATAACTGGAGAGAACGGATTAATACCTTTCCCAATGGCATTTGCGTCTAAGTAAATGCAAAGAATTTAATTGGAATTCGAACTCGGCTCCCCGATTTGTCGTAACGAGCCGATATCCACTTCACTACAAAGCAGGCTTAAATTTATCTGGTCGGAGCACCAAAGGAAAAAGATCTCGACAGAGCAGTTGTCATGAAAATATTTGTAGAAAAGACAGGCAAGCCACTTCATGTCGGTGAGAAAGTGACTGAAGTCGAGATGCCAAGTCAGGATTGCTGACATTGCAGATCCTTCTGTGGATTTTGTCGATAACCTTGAGATGAATCCGACCAGATACGGCAACGGTATTCAATGCACGAACGAATCACGATTATTAATCCGATTTACAGTGATTCTCATTTTTACCTTGGGCTTGTTTCCGTTTTGTCATTATTATTTGTTGTAGTATTAGTCATTCTTTTTGCTTTCGCACTAATAATAACCAATAGCCTACAATACCAGAAACTAAATGACTACTAGTTTTCTCATGATTCTAATACGCTTATTAGTATCTTAGCTTTTTTCAATAATACTGTTTCCTGAATGTCTCAATTCTTCTCAGTTACAAAGTCCTTCCTAACATTTGTATTTGCCAAAGTTATCATCTTGCGATCCAGGAATGCTTAATTTTATAAGCCTTCAGCGTAAACATACTGAGTTAATAATTAATAATTGACAGTCTCACCACTCTCACGGTATTGGGCATGACGATAAACTGCATCTGGCAGCAAGGCCTCTGATTGAGAGGTTGTAAGGAGCATGGAACCACTTCTTATTTGCTGTTGTTCCCAGGCCCACCCCGACCCGGAGTGGTAGCACCTATTAGAGTCCCAGCTATGGGCAAATAGTTAACCCCCCACCCAAACTGGGGTGAACACACTATGAAAGTATAAAAATACACTTTTATAGAAAATTATACATTTTTGAATGAAAAATATTACCAACAATAAATTTTTGAAGAAAAAATTATTACCGTAACACATTTTCGAAAGAAAAAATATTCTCAGCAAAAAATTTTGAATACAAAACTAGAAGACATTTTCAGTTTTCCAAAATAAAACAAAGAATAAAAACAAAAAAATCATTAAAATCCGACTAAATCAACCTTCTCAATGTAATCGAACATTTAAAAATACCTTAAAACCCCACCTTTTTACCATTAAATAACTCACAGAGGTTGATAGGCTGTTAAACAAAACTCAAATTCATCACTCTCGCTCCTCTTAGTTTATTTTTATTATCCTATCTTGGCCTCAAGAGAATTGATTTTTATTGAATTATTCTGAGTCACCATTTTTAGGAATTCGGCCTCTGACTTTGCAACGATGTCCGAGTCGCTTCATATGAATTTTTTTTTTTTCTGCTTGTCCTTGTAAGCATTCGTTCAGTTGTTTTTCTTTCCATTTTTGACATCTCGCTTTACAGTTTTCTTTCCTTTCTTTCCCTGTCGGTTCTCGTTCGATTTGGGGCTGTCATAATTAACCATATTTTATTTTGTGTTGAGTAGCAAATATCTTGATAGCAAGCTCAACAGTCCTCTTTTCATTTTTCAGTAAAATGTTTATTTCGACACTCCGTTCGCTTATCTATTAGATCTTTCAATTTTTTACTCATTACGGTTTATGGCATGAGCTGTAAAACAAAAAAATATTTTCCCCGTAATTCCCGGCGTCCCTTTAACTGCTCTAGTTCTGATACTATACTTCATCTTACATGTCTTGACTCTACATAATTACTTTTAATATATCTTCATGTATTATTAACATTTACCGTTACTGTTATTTACTGAATAATTTTTAGTTTGAGTCATAAAAAAATTTGTTTATATTTCTGAGATGAGGTAATATTTACAGTATTTGGACTATTATCCTCATCTTTGTTGCCATTTGTACGACGTTTCGGTCCTTCCTTCTTCAGGTGCTAGGAATTTCGAACCAAACCCTTTATTACAATCACTGGGGTATATGAACTCCATTCCTGGCCTAGTACCTCTTCTGGAAGTCATGAGTTATTTCCCTCGACTTGTTCACCACTGCTGTAGCCTGGTATTGTACTCACAACTCGTTGGGTCAAGTCACAGGAACTAACCAACGTCTATATTCACTTGACCATGTGTCCTTAAGTTTCGTTTTTGCTTATCAGCTTTATTTTTATTTATTTTTTTTTAATCATTTCACCCCGAGCAAGGCAGAAATACCACTGATGAGCTGGGGGCTACATAACTGTAAAAAGATTAATTAGAACAGAGTGAGGAGTACAAACTAGTTAGAAAGGAGCAATAGAAAGCTGATAATGCAGGTGCGATGACAGATACGTAGGTGGAGAGAAATATATACACACACAATTACTGCTACAACCACCAGCTTAAGCTGCTACTGATACGATAATGCTATAAGCTCTCTCCTCCTACTCTCTCACTCTTTACTACCCTTCCGTTTGGCAAAGATGATAGAAAGGGCGAGGAGAGATAGAGGGGAAGGAAAAGCTCAGGTAGAGAGTAAGTGGTGTAATGGACTGAGGAACTAAGGAAGGAACAAGCAGAATTATTATATGATAGATCGCCGTCAGACTTTCGACTTTCTGACCATGACTGCTCCTCGCCTGGTAGCTTAAGTATTTCCCAACTTGGTGAACGACAAATTCTGTCCCAGTGCACGGCAGTGCTAGTATTCCCTCGTGCGCCTCAAGCTTAATATTAGGGCACACTTTCCTCTGGTGTTCGTCCGTGTCTTCGGAATATTTCCTCAAAAAGACTTAAAGATGTCTACCATGTCTTTGTATTCAATTCACGTTGATTTGCCGTTACCTCTCTTTTTTTTTTAAATCATTTCACCCGACACGAGGTGACAACGCCACTAGAATGGGTTACAGAGAGTGAACTTGAATGAGATGACTAAAAATGGGAAAGACTGAGGAAAAGAGGAAAACAAGGCACGGATGGCGATTAACGTTCCATTTAAATTTTTGAAGATTATAAGAAATTGGAAGAGTTTCACAGGTGAGAAATTCGAGAAAAAAAATGTGTGGGAGACTTTAGTGAACCGTAACTCTGCTCAGTCAAGTGACGAACTTCTCCACACACACACACATACATACATATATATATATATATATATATATATATATATATATATATTATGCACACACAAACATTTTACCTACGTATACACAGATGCAACACTCACAAACATACGTATATACTTATATACACGTATACAAATATGTTTACATACATAGGTTTATTGTTCGGAGCTTTTTTCTTCCAAGATAAGCTGCCAACAAAGGCTAAATACTCCCAACTTGCACAGATGCGTGGTTATCGCCAACCCAGTACTTCAAGATTTCTCAGCTGTCAATGTCAGCCTCATACTGACTTCGAGCGAGTTGCCGTGGATAGTGATAACTGGAGATACTTGTGCCAGAGTGGTATCAGGAATTTTTAAATCAATCATATTGACCGACTAAGAGAGGAAGGACAACGGTAAAAATCGTCAGCAAACCATCCTCTTGCTATGTTCTGCGATCTTCGCTGTTGAATAATATGTGGACCAGTATGCGGGTCACTTGCGGGATAGAAGTGTTACATGCGATACAAACAGTGAGGTTGTTGAATCCTCATCCGTCAAAATCGACTGGAGATTTCGTCATATATATTTTAATAAATTCACCACATACAAGACCCGAGGAGTGTTCTAACAGAAGACGGAAAGTGCGGCACAGAGATCCGAAGGCGAATTGGCATGGCGAAGGACGCATTCCAGAAGCTGAGTAGAATATAAAGTGACAGAAAAAATTTCGCTAGAAACAAAGAGAGTATTGGATTGCTATGTGATGTCAGTTCTTCAATATGGGAGTGAATGCTAGACAATATCATCGAAGATGAAGGAAAAAATTGAAGCAACTGAAATGTGGTTCTACAGAGGGATGCTGCAGATATCATCGATAGAGCATGTGAGCAATGGTGAGGATTTGGAAAGGATGGAGAATGAAAAGAAAATTAATACTGAACTTCCGGAAGAGACAGCTAAAGTTCCTGGGACATGCAATGAGGAAGGAGAGCTTGAAGGACCTGATACTAACAGGCCAGATAGAGAGAAAAGAGGGACAGGGAAAAACAGAGTAACGGACTTGACTGGCCTGAGCAGGTGAATGGCAGAACAGGGATTACGTGGTGTAACAGGAGAAAGCGTACTAAGTGCCACCAGAGATAGGGAGACGTGGCCATGGTCGCCCACGTCTTGAAAGGACAAGGCACATAGAAGGAGGCGGCGGTGACAATGTCAATAGAAAGCAGGGGTTTACAAGGAGTGAATGCGATGAGAAGATTGAAAAGTTGGTTGTTTTGTTTTTATGGCAAATCAACCTCGGCGGGTCATTTATTACAAACTAAACTTTATTTATTGCTAGTAATACCTTTTTCTTTCAACAATTTATTGTTGTTTTTTTATATAAGTTTTTGTCTAGTAATACATTTTTCTTTTCGAGTATCAAGATTCATTGACTGAAATTTGTTTTTTTTTTGTTTTTTTTTAAGGGGCATGGTCCCCAAGTCCTACCCTTGTTATTTAACCCATAACGGGAGGAAAGGGACGGATTAATACCTTTCCCAAGGGTACCAGTGCTTAAGTGAATGCGGGATATTCAACTGGAATTCGAACTCGGCTCACCGATTTCTCTTTCCGAGCCGATATCCACTGCACCACAATGCACATCCGTCACTATACGCTTACAGCACCTGGTATTCCAAGCGGTCACCCATCTAAGTACTGACCAGGCTCAACGTTGCTTAACTTCGGTGATCGAGCGAGAACCGCTGTATTCAACGTGATAGGCTGTAAGCCTAGATTGAAAAGAGAAAGGATTGCAGAAAGGACCCCCCCCCCACCAAACAAAAGGAACAGGCTTCAAGAATACGGAAGTTGATGACTGACGTTTTATTTGAATTTTTTAAGATCATATTTATCAAAAAAGCAAGAGATCGGGATGGACTTCCACTGGTGATAAATGCGCGAAAAAAATTATTAGAGTAGAAATGACGGTTTGCCTTTAGCTAGTTCAGCAGCAAAATTGTGAAACCTATTTGTCACTCTAGTAGCACGGGTAAATCCATGTAGTCGGGGGGGGGGGGGGTTCGAAAAAGTTCATTCAAGCAGTTGCCATAAAATATTTGTAGAAAAGAGAGAAGGAATCCACGTCGCGTCGGTGAGAAAGTAACTTGAGACGAGATATCTGATCATGATCAATTTTATTGCAGACTATTCTCTAAATTTTGTCAGGAACCTCGAGATGTACAGTAGGAACACTAGACCATGTATGGTGATAGTGTATGTATGTATGTGTGTGTATATATATAATGTGCCGATTTTGCTTAATTTGCCAGCTATTTTATGTAAGACGCTGCCTATTCCGGATATGATAGGTCTCATTGGTATATTTGGTTTGTGTTTTTGGGAGACCGTATAGTGTGGGCGTTTTTGGATGGTATGTGATAAGCTTTAGCCAGGAGGAGTAATATATATATATATATATATATATAGATAGATAGATAGATTTGCAAGGCGAACAGGTACTAAACTACAATTATCTATATGTCAGGTGCTAGTATATGACACATACAGATTTCCGTAGGGATATACAGGCCGAGACCCAACAATTACTGCCACGTTAGGCATCAGAATACACAGACCGTCCCTATTTGGTGCATTAGTGAAGGTGTCACAACAGTGAAGGAATCTCCAGAATTAGACTTCCGATATTGTTAGAACATTAACTGCCTGTATACAGCACAATTGAAGATAAACACGGCAGAGAAAATGAAACATATCATACATTGTGATCCCCAAAACTGGGAAGCGAATCTTTCATTCAATGCGAAAGAACTGATCCATAAGTCGATAACATCAGAATTTTGTTTAATTTTTTTTAACGTCTGATACGCTAGTTTGAGTAAAGTCTGTATTTATATGTAACTTTTCTTTTTTCTTTTTAGAAATGTTACTCAAGTTATGGTTTTGTAGGTAGGGTAACAGTTATCGTCGGAGATTAGGCTCACATTGTTCGAATTCGAAATTAGTCTTTCACTTTGACTTTTGCATTAATATCATTCGGAAAGGCATGAACCCATTTGTTCTCTCTTGACCCAGCCAGATTGCA
>JBBBDQ010001733.1:430000-440000 GCA_037127315.1 Ascarosepion bandense
CATCTCTTCCCTCCACCTATGGATTAAATAAATTGCGTTCAACAGCCTTGGTTGGTAACCAGTCTACCGCACAAAGTAATGGTAACCTACTGTGGGAAAATTTTCTGCCCAGTCAGTCATGTCTTTCGAGACATGATCACCCCATGTAACACTTTAGTGAAGAAAAAGGACAATAAAAGAACATGACGCAGGAGCTCAGAAGATGGCGACTGACGTTGCATTTACATTTTTGACTCCAACAGCTTCTTTTCTCGCACTTCCCGCCTGTGGAATTCCCTTCCACATACTTGCTTCCCCGACAGCTACAATCTCCAGGAGTTTAAATGTAAGGTCAATAAACACCTCCTAACACATTAACTCGCACCCATTCTCTCAAACACTCTTCCTATGTACCTCCTTACTCGTCTGTCACCCTCCTTCTGACATTTTTTATATCTAATCGCTCTCTCAGCACCTTCCCCTATGTAACCCCCTGCGCTACAGTGGCAGTGGAATGCCTTGCTTGGGGTGAAACGATTAAAAAAAAAAAAATTAATATTCGGCAATGAAATACATTACAGAAGTTAATTTTTTAAAAAATATTGGTGATGCAATTTTTATTATTGTTAGTCTGCAAACTTATTGATATAAACATGTAGAAAGACATTTATTTCTGCGTAGCACACACCTGTATATAGTATCTATAATTCAGTAATCTATATATAAGAAAAAACATGTTATATCTATCAGGCAGAAGGCAGTCGATATGATACATCCTCTATGTACTCCACGATATTTTCAATAGCTACTAGACTGGCTGCCACCCAAGACAAGAGTGCGGAATCTGCACTGCTATTTAGCTCATAGCTGGGGCAATGTGGATTATGCTTCATTTGCTTTGCATCTTTTCTATTGAAAAACAACAAATTTGGTGTCAAATGAACAAAACAGAACCGATTAAAATTTGAATTCTGATCGCCGATTTCATTTTCTGAGCCGATAACGCTACACAATCTGCGCTTTGTTATAATGCTCATATGAACCCGTAGTTTCTGGTTAATAATATTGTAAGAAAAACACTGGGACAAAAGATTATTAACGAGAATGTATAATCCCACGAAGGGCATGGATTAATAATACAATAATAGCGAATACCGTAGTTCTGTGTGGCAATGCGTACTGCTCAACGCTACACCATTAGACCCCCATTCCTGTGGGCGGACGTCTTACGCATAGTAAAGGAATGAATCTGTGCTCAACAATTAATGTAGAGAATACCAGTCGTTTTACTACACAAGACGTGAACACACACTAATGAAAATTGAAAAAATTCCTATGTAATACATTCTGTCCTTAGAAAGGTTTAAAGAGATTCTTTAAACTAAATAATTTTTTATTAATTGATTCATCTACAAACAGTGGGAAGGAAAGAATTACAACAAACGTCGGTTATAATTCTACATCGAAAAAAAGGCTGAAGATGAATAGACGTTTGATTTTTAACGTACATTTTTGGCATCTGATACATTTAGATAAATATCAATCCAATAATTTTACCTGCAAAAATTAACGAGCACAAATAGATGCAGAAGGATTTAGATATACATCCACTCTACTTTGAATTACACCCTATGAACAGACATATTGACACTGACATGTCACAATGGTTGACAGAAAAGAAAATGAATCGGTAACATGAAAAAACAACACTTTTATATCTCGTGAACCAACCTTTCAGTAGCAACACGGAAGATGATAAAATAAAGTGGAAATTACATCAAAGACACCGTTTCATCGAAGAATGTTTTGTTCTGTTTGGTAATATAAGTTAGAACTGATTATGCCAAAGAGAGTATTAGCTTTCTCCAGCGAAATGCATTTTTTGATAAAATATATATATATATATATATATATATATATATTTTACTTTTGTTTCAATAATATTATATATCCTACAAATAAACAATATTCATTGTCATCTTTGACAATGTCTCTCTCTTTCGCTCACTCAAAGGAAGGATATTTATATACTTTGTTTCCCGGTGGAATCATTGTCGAGAAATGGAAAATGTTTAATAACTTGGCAGACGAATAATTAATCTGTTTTAATTACCCACAAACTATTGCATAGGACCATATATATATATATATATATATATATATATATATACCTAGTGAGCCAACAAACCTACCAAGGTTTCACCAAAGCGGATCGTCAGGGAAAGCTTTTTGGGCGCTTTTTTATTAGTTGATTACTCGTCTCGGTTTTTTTTTCTTTGGGCTTCGTGCTGACTCGGTCCGAATCCTTTTGACTGATGTCCATGTGCTTAGCTCTTTCTTTTTGTTTATAACCATTTTTCCTTCCATGTAGATCCGCGAAGAGATTTTCGACACGAGTTTAGTTATAAATTTGTCTTATATATATATATATATATATATATATATATATATATATATATAATCACATCTCTTTTTTTATATATATATATTAATAATAATAATATTTATTAATAAATTATAACATTTCTTGATATGTTATAATATCACTACAAAAGTAGTATTTTGTTTCGACACTTTTTGTGTCTTTTCAAGTGATGTTGTTATTCATTTGAAATAACAACATCACTTGAAAAGACACAAAAAGTGTCGAAACAAAATAGCTACTTTTGTAGTGATATTATAACATATCAATGTTATAATTTATTAATAAATATTATTATTATTATTAGCTCTACTTTGTATTGAGCACTTTTTTAAAAATAGTGTTTCTTTGGATGGGGAATATTATTCCACCCATACTTGGATATATATATATATATATATATATAAGAGAGATGTGATGGTATATATTTGTTTACTTTTAAGCACTATATATACATCTATATATATGCAGGTTTCAGAAAAAATGGGAGACAAGATGTGATGGTTAAATTTTTTAATGTAATTTTTCATGTAATCTTATTTCTTTCTTTGGAGGACATAAATTATATAAAAATTGTCCAAAAGTTTTCTTTATCCAAGCGCTTTCGGCTATACTTTTCGCCATTTTCGAGGATGAATGTTATTTTACGTATAACAGAATGTAGATGTGTTTTGTATAATGTGGAGTAGTGATATGTGTTATGTACCGAACATGGTAAGCATGTTGTTAACGTGTTCGTAGTTTGATATTGAGTGATGGGTTTTTCGTTTTTATTAATAAGGCCTCCATTATTTTTAGCCTCTTCTTTTTGCATGTGGATGATGCTATTATATTTGTGTTGTCAATGAGTATGTTCCGGATAGTGTTTGGTCGGTCTCCGTATGTGTTTAAATGAGATCGAATTAAGCGCCATTGAGAGAGATGTCGTGTGAGTCTTCGAGTCAGTTCCGTAGTGGTATGGCCGATATAATTATTTACGAAATTAGGATCAAGAACGCAATTCTTCAAAGAACACGAAAATTGGTAAATGTTGGTTCGTTGTAGTTTGGAATGTGAATGTTTGTCTCATATTTGCAACAAGATTTTGATTTTGATCGTTGCTGAGGAAGTGAGATTTTTTTCTCGCCGAAATGGCCATACAGCAAATGTAGTTTTTCGAAGTTTTATTTGAAAGAAATTGACATATTTGACTCTGTAAATGGATAATACTATTTACATCGAGCCCTCCAGCTGGATTAGTTTTGATACGAATAAAACTGATCTTAATAGAATCTGGTTTTGGAATTTTACCTACAAGCTATTTTATTTTTGGATTATATATATATATATATATATATATATATATATATAAATCTACAAAATGTATTTAATTGGCGTGTTTTAAATTTATTTATTTAAACATTATTTTTAATGTTAAAACAAGTTATATTGTTTCACTCTAAGCAAGGGGGTGAAACGATTATGTGGCAGGGGGCTACCACTGGTACTTAGGCGGTAACATAACAGGAGAGTAAAAGGTTACATAGGAGTGCGAAGCGAAAGAGGAACCGGTTACAAGGTGACAAGGGGGGGTCAGAGAATGGGTAAGAGAAGGATGGGAATACTGGTGTGAAAAGTGTTGCGCTAGAGTAGACTGAAAAAGGAGAACAAGATACAGGGGGTGTTGGGGATGAATAAAAGAATTATGGGAGTCAAGGAGATAAGAGATGGCAACTGACGTTGCATTTAAACTCTTGGAGATTAGCTATTAGTGAAGCAAGTATACAGAAGGGAGTTCCCCAGATGGAAAGTGCGAGAAAAGAAGCTGTTGGAATAGAAGTGGCGGCTGCATTTAATTGTTTTGATTGTAAAAGCGTGGGATCTTATTGCCAGTCTGGTTGCTTGAGTAAATTCTTGTAGAGGGGTCATCAGAGAGATAAGCACGTCGGAGTAGAAGCCATGAAAATATTTATAGAAGAAACAGAGGAAGATCCTTCCCGTCACTGATAAAATGGCTGGAATCAAGCTGCCAGTCGGGATTGATTACGCTACTGATTCACCTCTAGATCTTGTCGATTATCCTGAGATGAATAGTGCTTGGGGAGGGGGACCAGATATGACAGCAGTATTCAATGCCTGGGCGTATGATTCATTCGTGAATGTGCACGGTGAACTCAAGCGAAAAAAACTTCCTGGCCCGACACAATGACCCAACCTTTCTAGCTATTAATTCACTGTAGTCGTTCCACTTGAGGTCAGCTGAGATGGTGAGCCCGAGAAGGCGCAGTGTATTGCTTTCGGGAAGACTAGCTTGATACATGCTGATGGTGGTGAGTGGGGTAGTAAAGATTGTCTATGGTGATTAACGGATAGCACCTTCGTTTTGGAAGCATTAAAATTTACGAGCCATTTCTTACCCCAGTCCACTACAGATTGGCGGTCCTTCTCAAGATAAGCAGCGATGTTATCTTTGTCTGCCTTGGCAGATTTCTTACTGAGGCCGGAATAAATAGTGGTGTCGTCAGCGTAAACGCCTACTTGGGAATTGATAATGGTATATATTTATGTACACTACGTATATATATATATATATATATATATATATATATATATATATACAGTATATATATATATATATATATATATATATATATATACTGTATACTTTAGAGGCACAATGGAGAGAGATTAGACAATTTAGCAAACTTATTTTTGACGTTTGTCGGTGTCATCGACGAATTATGTCAAAATAAGATGAGTTTTCAAATTTTTAATCTAACTTTATCAATACGGACATAGATGTTTCTCTCTCTCTCTCTCTCTCTATCTCACTCTCCCTCCCTCTCCCAATATAGATATGTGTGTGTGTGTGTGTGTGTCATCAAGAGTTTTAGAAATTCCCGTATGTAAAATATCAGTCAGTTAAGTGCCATACGTGATACACGCTTTGGGCGATCTTGTCTCGAAAGAGACATGACCGACTGGGCAGAAGATTATCTCACAGTAGATTACCATTGCTTCCTGCGGTAGGCTGGTTGCCAGCCAAGGCTAAAGAACCCAACCTGTTCTATTATTTAATCCATAACTGGAGGGAAGAGATGGCTTAATACTTTTCCCAAGGGTATTTGTGCGTAAGTGAATGCAAAGAATTCAACTGGAATTCCGGCTCGGCTCCCCGATATCTCTTTCCGAGTCGATATCCACTGCACCACAATGAAATACTCTTGCAGACTATTTACTTGTGTAGTGAGTTCGATCCTCACTAAGTGTTTCACCTTTATTGCTTATAATAAAGAAGTTAGTATTTACAGTAATGCGCACACGTCAAAACAAAGTTTCTCGCACATTAAAATGGGACCTGCAAGTGAGAAATACTTGCCGCTGTAACCGGAGGCAGGATTTTCGATAAAATGAACGATCAGTCATATCGAACACACACACACACACACACACACACGGTGATTCTTACACATTCAAGTGGCTAAACAAACGGCTTCTACAATATTGCTAAGTATTACGAAGACAAAGTCTACGAAAATATGCAGTAAATGAAATACTTGCGTAATAAGCAGTCATGACACAATTAGGGAATATATACGTCATACTCAAATATCAGCAGGAAATGCATGCACTCATTTACATGTGTGTAATTGTATGTGATTGGACATACTCCCTAATCATCCACCCATTGTGTATCTCTGTCTGTTCACATGTATCTATCTATCTATCTATTCATTCACACATGTATCTATCTATCTATCTCTGTCTGTTCACATGTATCTATCTATCTATCTCTGTCTGTTCACATGTATCTATCTATCTATCTCTGTCTGTTCACATGTATCTATCTATCTATCTCTGTCTGTTCACATGTATCTATCTCTGTCTGTTCACATGTATCTATCTATCTCTGTCTGTTCACATGTATGTCTCTCTGTCTGTTCACATGTATCTATCTATCTCTGTCTGTTCACATGTATCTATCTATCTATCTCTGTCTGTTCACATGTATCTATCTATCTATCTCTGTCTGTTCACATGTATCTATCTATCTATCTCTGTCTGTTTATGTATCTATCTATCTATCTCTGTCTGTCTGTGTATCTATCTATCTATCTCTCTGTCTGTTCACATGTATCTATCTATCTATCTATCTCTGTCTGTTCACATGTATCTATCTATCTATCTCTGTCTGTTCACATGTATCTATCTATCTATCTCTGTCTGTTCACATGTATCTATCTATCTATCTCTGTCTGTTTCTGTGTATCTATCTATCTATGTCTGTCTGTTCACATGTATCTATCTATCTATCTCTGTCTGTTCTGTGTATCTATCTATCTATCTCTGTCTGTTCACATGTATCTATCTATCTATCTCTGTCTGTTCACATGTATCTATCTATCTATTATTTATGTATCTATCTATCTCTGTCTGTTCCTGTATGTATCTATCTATCTCTGTCTGTTCACATGTATCTATCTATCTCTGTCTGTTTATGTATCTATCTCTCTGTCTAAATTACGTATCTATCTATCTGTCTGTTCACATGTATCTATCTATCTCTGTCTGTTCACATGTATCTATCTATCTGTCTGTTCACATGTATCTATCTATCTCTGTCTGTTTGTATGTATCTATCTATCTATCTGTTCATGTATCTATCTATCTCTGTCTGTTCACATGTATCTATCTATCTCTCTGTCTGTTCACATGTATCTATCTATCTCTGTCTATTTATGTATCTATCTATCTCTGTCTGTCCATGTATCTATCTATCTCTGTCTGTGTATGTATCTATCTATCTCTGTCTGTTCACATGTATCTATCTATCTCTGTCTGTTTGTATATCTATCTATCTCTGTCTGTTCACATGTATCTATCTATCTCTGTCTGTTCACATGTATCTATCTATCTCTGTCTGTTCCTTCTATCTATCTATCTGTCTGTTCACATGTATCTATCTATCTCTGTCTGTTCACATGTATCTATCTATCTCTGTCTGTTCATGTATCTATCTATCTCTGTCTGTTCACATATCTATCTATCTGTCTGTTTGTGTATCTATCTATCTCTGTCTGCATGTATGTCTCTATCTATCTGTCTGTTCGTGTATCTATCTATCTCTGTCTGTTCACATGTATCTATCTATCTCTGTCTGTTCATGTATCTATCTATCTATCTATCTATCTATCTATCTCTGTCCACTTCTATATTCACTACTCACATATATTCCAGTTAAGCAAATATTTATCGAAATCATCGATGTTTTCCTCGCTGGTATTTTTTCAAAATAATGTTCATGAATACTGTTAAACTTTACCTAATAAATTCACCACAATGATGCTAAACAGTCTTCCCAAGACTGTTTTATCTCACTCTATTTCTATTAGAGTATAAACATTCCTGTCATAACTACCTCATTTTGTTCCAATCCTCCTCTCTTTCAACAAACACACACATACACGTATATATATATATATATATATATATATATATATATATCATTTTGCTCATATCTGTCTGATACCAAATTTAAACCTTGGACATGATGGTATTGAACGGAGCATGTATGTGTGTGTACTGGTTGATATAAGTTGATATGTTTGTGCATGTGTACACATTCACTTGCAATGTATCTATAAAGAAACAACGTGTTAAATTATATATATATATATCATTGTAGAAAAAAATGCTGAACATTTATTTAAAGACAAACTACGAAAGAAATCTCCACTGAACTCCTCACAACGCATAAATATGTAAATGCATGTCAGTAGTCGAGAGGGAAATAACACGTCAGAAAATCTTCTGCTTACCGATATACCTGAACCTGACTCATCCATTTTTTTTAGTGTCAATTACAAGTCCCTGTTTATATTTTTTTATTACACCTGAATATATTTATTGTGTAGGTACTGTATTAACAGAAACATAAGGAAATTACTACTTTGTATCTGCGACGGATCCGATTTTCTCACTGTGTAGTTAGTTGTCGGCGTTTGGGTTCAAGTAACAGCCAGAATTTCGAATAGTGGTTTTTAAGCATCTTTCATTTTGAAAACTGGGGCAAGACAATCTTCCTTCCTGTGTCATATTCCAAACAAATCAGTAAATATATTAATTAAATGCACGAATAAAATCAAACACATATGATTTTAAACAGGACTCAGAACACGATGCTGCGAAATATTCCTTTCAATACCGTGTAAATATCACACACGCACGTAAAACATAACGATAAAATCTATTTATACACAGTTTATACAAACAACTACACATTCTTACATACATGCATACTTATTGTAAAGGTATGCTGTCATGTTTAGAAAGAATACATCTCACATACATATAAACATAGGTAGATAAATAGAAACTAAGATAGATAGATAGATAATGATATATGACCTGCTTAATAGATTAGTTGGGTATTTCTGTCATGTGCAAGAATTTCTCCCATTTAAAAAGACAAGATTTTGAATGCTGATTTTTAAGACAGGAAGTCTTTCTTCATCGACTTGAAGATTGGCGGAGCACGTTCTTTCTAACACCCCCTCCGTATTTGGCTTTGAATTGGACCTAAGTAAATTGAGTAGATAACGATTAATATGCACATACGAAAATTAAGATATTTTACATTCCTGTAATTTCACAGGGACTCGCCCAAGAGGCGATTTGTGTATACATAGAATTATATTCTTACGCAAGTCTATATTGCACATACACACACTTACATAATAATTCTTTCACACATTTTCGGCTACGTAAGAATACACACTCCACTACTAAAAATGCACTCACATTCTAAGAAATACACGCACACACATACACTTATTGATGCACCCATGTAAGCATTTTTTAAAATGCGCACGTCTAATGAAAACGCGTATACACACTGGCAAAAGTCATATACACACTTACGCACATTTACTGAAGTATATACACATACACACAAAAAGAAATGCACTTGCAGACGTGGCTCAATAGCCGAAGGAGTAATAGACATTGTAAGTTCATTTTGATGTAGTCATAAAACGTTGTGTAATTCACATTTTCCACGTTTTTTCCACCTTCTCCTCCTTTGCTGAATGCATCGAGGTTTTTGTCTTTCTGCAGTTTGTCGTCTGCCACTAATATTTGTTCTCTCTCTCTCCGCCCAACACGCATGCACACAACTAGGTCCGACTCCTGACATCTTTGTAAGGATGAATATGCGTTCGCGTGCACCTACGTGTAAATATATTAGCTTTTTGTTTTGCTTTTGGGGTTTTTTTATTTTCTTTTTTTTCCACAGAACTCGTTTTCTGAAAAAGCGTGTATAAACGTACGGCATGTGTAATATGTCTGCGTTATAATTCCAGCAATATACCGGCATTACAAAAATATATAGCTTTACGACGAAAAAATAGGTTCTTCTTTTAGAATTTGCGTCTGGTATATATACACAAACACAAGGAAGGATTACAGCGAATACTTGTGTGTATGCATGACGATATTTTAAAAAGACAAGCTAAGCAGAAAAATATAAACAGTCGTGATGTCTAGATTTTTATTGCTGACACAAATGCCATTGATAGTGAGTTCGATCTCAAACGAAATGTGACTTTTTCTAAACTTTGA
>JBBBDQ010001733.1:447500-480000 GCA_037127315.1 Ascarosepion bandense
CCAGCACAAAACCACAAAAATACGTATAAAAATGAAACTATGCAGATATTATTTAACCACAATAGATACACACACACACACACACATATATATATATATATATATATATATTGTAATTTTGTTCTTACAATGGTTTATAAAAGTATTGATGCTTTATAAACTAGTGTAATAACAAAATGACAGTATTAAGCTCTACTCTGTATTGAACACTCTATAAAAAAAGTGCATTAACTGCAAGTTTTTATTTTATCTGTTCTTTCACTTCCTTATATATGCACTTTATGTATCAGATTACCCACTATATATATATATATATATATATATATATATATATATATTGTGTATGACATTATAATTATATATTTGATATATAATTCTACTATTGATGCATTATAATTATTTAAAAAGATTCTTTCAAATATTTTGAAACTACCAGCGTTTCTGGTTCATACGCATGTGTAGTCATAACAACGTCAACAAACCTAGTCCGATAATGTCGTAACGGATAAAACGTGTCACTAGTAAACTTTTACATTTTCTCTTAATCCTCGATACTGCTCTTGATATTTCAAAGTATATATCATTAACACACACACCCACCCATATACATACATACATATATATATATATATATATAGGAGATAACGACATAAACAAATAAATTTAAAAATTATTATATGGCTCTAGAAGTGAATATCATGTCATAATTTTATAAACCATGAAATATATATGTGTTGAAAAGATCTTGGAATTATCATTTTTGTTCATATTTTGAAATGGAGTTGTACTGAGAACTTTTTTCAGCAACCCTTTGTTTGTAGTATTCTTTGATCTTTGTAGAATATGTATTAGTGTACATGCACTTGCTCTGGTATGTCTTTGAATACTTTTAAAGATGAATAAATGTCTATTCATCTTTGTGTGAGCGTGAACAAGTTGAAACTTGAAGTACTGAGTTACGCCATTTTTTGTTTTAAAGTCGGAATCTTTTGCCTACCTTGTAAATCATCATTTGTGTTTTACTTATTTTTGGCACGTGGTTTTGTGATTACATAAGCAAACGTTCAATGTGTGCTTCCCGCTTGCCTTTGATATGAGAGAGGAGAGTAGTTGCATCTTCTTACGATGAGAATGGCGTATATAACATGTTTTCCGATTATAATCTGGAATATTGCATATATATATATATATATATGTGTGTGTGTGTGTGTGTGGAGTGAACTGAGTTTGTACAGATAGATTTTGCTTGTTTATCTATGTGTCCTTTTTGTACCAAATACAACTGCCGTCTTAAATAGTCGTGTCGGTAGGAATTTTTCAAATTATTAAAAAAAAGAATGTTTTGCGATTGATTTTTTTTTATTTTTTTATTCCTGGTACTAAATATGACGTGGAGAAAGTTATTTGAAAGTAATAACCGTACTGTACCAAATAATCACCATGTCGAGAAAACAAAAATGGATTCATAATAATTGCGCCGGCACTTACGTTCGGTTCACAAGATTAAATTTATATATAATATCTCCCTTTCTTTGTGTTTCGGCTTCATTCGTCTCGAGATGGTGTATGGGTCGGACTCTATGTGAAGATTTTTACGGCATTTAGTTCTGGATTGAAAACAAATGACAATAAAAAGAATCGAACTATCGAACGGAGAAAAACGATCGAAAAACATTAACTTCTTTTTTTAAAAAGTAAAACTATTGCTCGAAACATCAAACTGCCTGTGTTTTTTTTTTTTGTTTTGTTTTTTTTTTGGGGGGGGGGGGAATTTATGTTCAATGAAGCTTTTTATTTACATTAAAAACTCTTTGTGTGTCTTATTGTGCTGTGTATGCATTACGAGCGAGTGTGAATGTTTTAGGGATATGTATTGATTGATTGATACAAGATATGCCGTTTTTTTTTGTTTTGTTTTTTTCACTTAACGTTCATTCACACACACACACGGTCCTTTTTCATCATTCTATAATTTTTTTTAGAAAACCTTTGGAGGTATTTTATATACAATATTGTATACATATATGCACGTAAGCGATGTTTGTTAGCAAATTTGCACTTTAAAAACAAAGAGCGTATCATAAGAATTAAAAGATAAAGAAAAAGCAAAGAACCAAAAATATACATAAAAAGCGAACGAAATAAAATCATATCGATGAAGGAATCAATAGGGGGAAGCAAAGAACGAAATTAAAAAAAGAAGAAAAGGAACGAGCAAGTGAATAAGATTTTCCTGTTTGTATAGAAGGAAGGAATGAAATGGAGAAAATCGAATGAAGGGAGAAAGTGCTCAGATGTTGGTGTAGCAGTAGTGGCAGCAGTAAAGAAACAAGAAGAGAGCGGGGGGACCGGAGGGAGTATTGAATAAAGTCGTTTCTGTGAAAGTGGGAGGAAGGGTACATGGGAGGGAAAAAAAGGGAAAAACATTTGAATAAGAGGAGAAGTTTGAGTCTTGAGATGGAGATTACAAACTAAGACCAGAGGGTAAAACGTGTCTTCATCCCAGATAATAAATAAAAAAAATAAAAAAATAAAAAAGAGAATGGTCTTGGAAAAGAAATAAAGAGCAAACTAGAAAGAGAAAGATAGCTATGATAAATTATGTGTGCGGTGAGTTGTACGTGAGAGATCCCGGTTTCAGGAGAGAAGTATATAAACTTTGTATGAGCATATACACACACACACACACACACAACTTAATAACGCTGAATTAGATTTCGAAAGATTGTGTTGCACCAGTATTTTCATCAGACACAACCTGCCTATATCAAAGATACTCGAAATCCTAGCTTTGGCTCGAACGTCTATCATAGGTGCCGGTGAGAAGTGCTTAGCCGGCGGAAACTAACCGAAAATCACCAAGAATCTCTCTCTCTCTTATCAGGTGAAGCCATGGATGGATTGATGCAGGAAGGCTGAAGAAGTATATCGAGAAGACAGAAAGAAACAGTTAAAGTTAAAGAGATAATAAGTCGAAACAAAAAAAAAAAAAAAAAAAAAAAAAAAAAAAAAACTGACCAGTAAGACAAACGGTAGGTTTCAATCATTTGGGCAAAGGATCGAAAAGCAAAAATGTAAATTAAAAAAAAAAAAAGTTATCTCACCAAGACTCAACCGATTGACAGTGGGATCGAAACAGCAAAAACGAAATGAAGATAAAATGATTAAGATAACATTTAAGTACTCATACTTGTATGTCTGTATATGTGAGAGAGAGAAGCTGTGAAAAGGAAAACGTGTTGTAATAATCATTTCAGAGTGTGTAAGAGATTTGTTTGCAAAATCCCCCTGATATCTGAGATAAAACGTAAAAAAGTGTGTTGCGGGAAAGAGAAATTAAAGGTGTCTTCATCGGATTTGGATGTATAATGAAAAAGAAAGCAATATGTTATTTTGGGAGTTCCAGTATTCAATATTGTAAAATATTGAATTGCGTAAAGGATTGTCTGTTTTAAATTAAAACAGACAAAAAATATACATTGAAGAGAGAGGGCATACTAAGCGAAGGGCTATATATATATATATATATATATATATATATATATAAACAAATTAAATGCGAGCAAAATGTAAAAACAAAATCGGTTCTGTAGAAGAATTTAAAAAATAACAAAAAGTTGAGAACATGTACTATATAGTAATTGCGATAAAACTGTACGGTATTAAAAAGCAAAAAAGAGGGTCCATAGAAAAGAATCAGTAGACATCGATGTGTCCGTGTAGATAAAATAACAACTACTTGGAAGAAAGAAAAGAAAGAAGGGTCCGTTAAGTTTTTGCACATATTGGGAGGAGGCCTGCGGTGGAGGCGGAGAAACAAGATGAAGAAGAAGAGGCGGGGGTTGCTGTGACTGCTGCTGCTGTTGTTCCGTGTAGGACCAATAGTGTGCTTTCTTATTCTGCTGTCGACAGAAAAACCATCGTTTTTCTCCCTCTCTTTCTCTCTCTTTCTCTCTCTGATTCTTTTTGTTTCTTTTCCTTTTTTTGCTTCTGTCTCTGTCCCACCCCCTTTTTTCTCGCTTTTCGTCATCTTCATATCTTTTTAAAAGACCAATCTTTTCTTCCCCTTCCACTCTTCCTCTCTCAGACTCTTAGTAGCAAACGCACCGACATCCGACCGACCGATCGCCCGCACGCACGCACGCACGTTTCCATATAACATTTTCAAATACGCTCTTACCGAAAGAGAACTATAGTCACAATTAAAGAATACGCGCATACATACATACAGGACAGAGAAATCTTAAACACTTAGTTCTATGTACAAGGCAGATAGACTTACGCATGTCTCACAGACCAGTACATACGCACACGCACACACTGGTATGGAAAGGCGTGCATTTCTGTTGAGAAGCTAGCTACTGACTTAACATGTGTTCATCTCGATTTGTTCTCCATGGCACGACCATCTAGTCGATATTACACAGCATTTTGGATTTTCTTTCTATCTAGCAGTTGATTTCTACATATTTCTGTTTGAAACATTTCATGGAGCCTACTACCTGAAAATGGATTATTAAAAAGAACGTCTCACTCTCAAAATCTTTTTGGACTTTCAAAAAAAAAAAATCTTATTATTAATAATTGTTTAAATAAAAAGGTAAGTGTTTTCTTCTCCACCGATAATTTTTGGTTCGTCGTCGATCTATCTTTTTCATTTGCCTTTCGGATTTTTTATCATTAGCAGCGATTTGCTAAGCCTGCTCTGTTTACGACTGTGTATCATGATTTGAGATGATCATGATAGCCATATAAAATTCTCAAATTGACGATTCTTATTTATTTAGAGAACAACTTATATTTACTTACTACTCATTCCCCAATCAAAACTGTATACGCTTTTTTTATATCTTTTTTTATTTTCATTAACACAGTATGATGACATTAAATGTTAAAAAGGCTCAAATTTTTTTTTTTTTAACTGTATCCCATTACTGGAAACGTGGTGGAGAAAAACTGATTTTATAAAAAAAAAATAAATAAATTAAATCTTTAACTAGAATACTGGTTCACAAGTGGTTTACTAAGATCATTCGTCATTAATAGAGAGAGAGAGAGAGAGTTTCTGCAAATTGTTTCTTTCTTCTTTTTCACAATAAAAAAAGTTTGTGTAAGACTGCTGTCCTTGTTAAAAAATCAATTTTATTTTCACCCCCCCCCCTTTTTTTTACTTCCATTTCTTTGTTTTTTCTTTCTTTTTCGCGTTGTTTCTTATATTCGGAGTTGTTCATCAGGACGGATTTGTCATAAGTATCCATCCCAACGTTACAGAGTGCTGCCCCAAAATGTCTTTTCGACAAGGTATAAATTGTGTACCCTGTGTCGTTTAAAATCTTACGTGTTATTCCTAAAAACGTGCAAGGACATCAAATGAATTATTGAACATTTCCCTCAACGGGACTTTCTCATTTCGCCTTTTTCTTTTGTTTAAATACAAGACATAAAAAAGGGGAAAATTATTGTCAATTTTCGGATGTTAACTAGTTCTTTATTTGCATTCGTAATGGTACACATAACACACGTACCCGTACACACTGCTGTGTGTAGCTAATGCATTATGATTTTGAAATGAAGGTACGGTACATTTATATTTATCAGTGGGGTATACATTTCTTCTATGACACTACACTGACAGAATTTGACAAATCACAAGTTTTAAAGATGAAGCGAGACCATTCAAAGATGTGACTAAATTTTTGTGTAGCTAGCAAGAGATACGAACAGACTGAGATAGATAACATGAAAATGTATATTGTATTGAATATGATTCAGTATCGTTTTGCTCAAAATCGCGAGTCTCTCCTGAGTATAAAAATGAACATGTGTATATCCGACTGATATTTGCTGTGAAGAAACACACACACACGCACACACTCCCTTCTTAGCTTAGTTTGACACGAGGCTTCAATAATAAATAAATACTCAGTGAGGATCAATTTTCCTACGTAGCAAAACTAGTTTAAATAACTATCTTACGGTGAGGCCCCTTAATAACATCATAAACAGTGAAACACAAATGCCTGTGATTGGAAAAATGCTACTCGTCAGGGCATATTTAATGCCTTTTACAAACACTCACACACAGACACAGACGCATATGACGATCAAATCATTGGATGTAAATTGTAAAAGATGTGTGTGTACAAAATGCTCCCACACTTTTTAGTTGGAACTTAAAATTAACAAACCATTGCTAAGCGAGTAATCTCGTCAGAGCCTACACATAAAGCTATACATACATCTGTGGTGTGTGATAAGATATCCAACTCATAATTTGCTACACATATAATTTTGTGAATAATAGCGATACGTATTTTTTTTTCTTTTTATAGCACACAACTGCTGCGTGTACAATATACTCACATGGATGAAGACTTGATCATAAAAAGAATCACCGAAGTGTGCCTGGTTAATAAACTGCAGTATATTCACACTATCATCTGTAAAAAATAATTGTCATCGGGACATTGCGATGATTCGGTACGAATTAAGTTTCAATTTCAAGTTAAAATGACAGCCACTTGCTTAATTCGCATATTTTGCAAAGTCGTAAAGAACGTTTCTTTCTCTCTCTCTCTCTCTCTCTCTCTCTCAACAACACTCAAGGTAATCTCGCCAACCTTTACTAGAATTCGACCCTGTGCGCCTTTTCATTATGGCCTTGAGCCAGACTAAACTAAGCCTAATGACAAAAAGACAAAGCAGTAATAATATAACCGTCACGCGCGTTCACAGCTATGCCAACAACATAAATCGTTTTTCACATTGTACGGATATAGATTTTTAAGCAGTTTTATTTATTTACATACCCACATCGGGTAACATGCATTTAGGATTGGTTTTACCAAAACATTGTGTTAAAGATTACTTTATTAAAATAATTGTTTTTGTTTTGTTTTAAGAGGAAGCATAAAAATGTACAAATAATACAAAAACAGAAAAAATGCTTAAATTAATATCAGTATAAACAAAAGGGAATTATTTAGTAGTAACAGCGTATAAAAGTCAGAACATTTGTATTTCAAAAGCAGTTGGCGGGTTTTTAAAAAAAACTCATCTCTGATCCACCGTTCAAAATTATACAGTGTCTCATTTGACGAATTTTTGCGTGCCGATTTGTCGAAAGATGTCGATTGTAAGTCAATTTTGTTTTAATAAGTATCTTTGTAAGGTGCGTGAGTGCATAGTGGCGGGGGTGGGAGGGGCGTGTTCCGGGTTAGGTTTTCCATCTACGTTTAAAAGCGTTTGAGTTAAGATGCTGTACATCACAACGTCATTTTTTTCGCGAGCCTACGCATAGACGCTTTTCATCGTGTGTGCATTTGTATGTGAGTGAGGTAATTAAATACATCAAAGTGCGCTTTTTGTATCTGTTTGCGTGTGTCTGTATATAAAGCTGAACAGGCATGTGTACATGAATATACTGTATGTATGTATGTATGAATGAATGTATGTATATTTTATATATATATATATTTTTATTATGGTCATGTACAGTTTGTAATTGCACTATTGCGTGCGGCTATCTTGCTTCTAGTCAAATACTGAGTGAATAGAAATTATGGGCACACTAACATCTATATGGATCATAAGGCGCATGCCATTGCATTTACAAGATTGTCTTGGCCGCTAAATAAAACGAGTCCATTACTTCTTGCCTCTGAATGACTGTAGTGAGCAGCTGTGCCTGATTTAAAGAAGTACCTTCAATCGTAGAGTTTCAATGTCTCAAAATCTCAACTATATGAGAACAGAAAATAAAAGCTACTTTTGTGTGAAAAAAAAATTCTTATTAGTGGTTTTATTTTGCTATTTTTTTAAGATGAGGTGAACTTATTTTTACTGTGGGTTTCATGCCTTTTTTCCTGCTTTCTAAAGATCAAATCTAAATCAAGATGTCGATTCTATGATCACAGTCAGTTCGTACCAATAATCACTGGTTATAGTGTGTAAAAACATTATTTCGATCTTTGGGACTCGAGATTTTGGTATAAGAAAATAATCGTGGAGAAATTGGGAATTCTTATTTGTACAAAAGTTCCAAAACTAACCAAAAGAAGCGAAAGAATTGTTCTAAGACGCTCGCGCTAAGATTCGAACACGAACCAGCTGCTCTAAACCAACTCAAACAAAATTCCGTCGCTGTATATGTGTGGAAAGTACATTTCACTTCGAGTACTTACGTGAGTATTTTAATGGCTTGTCTTTTTCATTAAATTCGTTTCTGGGAAGAAGTAATATCTGTTAATATTATACATGTTTATGTGCTGGGCACCTCGGCGTAGGGTAATGGTTAACGAGGTAGTATAGTTAACCATTACTAATGAATTTGAACCTCACTGGGAGTTCATTGTTTATAGCCTTCTATGTATACATTCGTAAGATTTGCGTTTATAACAAACTGTATATATCCCTCTCAATATAGATGCATATATCAAATAAAGGGTGTAGAATGATTTTATCTGTACATACTATGGATATCGATCTTCATTGTTTATGATTTTTAATCCAAAAAGTACAAGTCTTTGTGTGTGTGTTTGGGTTTTAGGAGAAGAAGAAGGGTGGTGTCTTTCTGATGCATGTTATCCATTAACAAGGAATTGTTAATAAAACCTTAAAAACTTTCAAATAGGAAGGAAAAAAAATTCCTATGGGTTTTACTTTTATGATGGTTGTTTTTTAATCTATAAAATGCCGAAAAAAAAATTAACACCATTATTTTGTAAATGCCATTTTCTCAAAAATTGAGAATAATAATAAATAAACGTTTTGCACAAATTTATATTAAATGCGAACTCCCCGCGCCGTTTCTCTCTCTCATATATGATTCTCTTTTCTTTTTTTCTCTCTCTCTCTGATTCTTCTTTTCTTTTTCTCTCTCTCTCTCTCTGATTCTCTTTTCTTTTTCTCTCTCTCTCTCTCTGATTCTCTTTTCTTTCTCTCTCTCTCTGATTCTTTTCTCTCTCTCTCTCTCTGATTCTTTTCTCTCTCTCTCTCTCTGATTCTTTTCTCTCTCTCTCTCTCTGATTCTTTTCTCTCTCTCTCTCTGATTCTTTTCTCTCTCTCTCTCTCTGATTCTTTTCTCTCTCTCTCTCTCTGATTCTTTTCTCTCTCTCTCTCTGATTCTTTTCTCTCTCTCTCGCTGATCTGCTCTCTCTCTCGCTGATTCTTTTCTCTCTCTCTCTCTGATTCTTTTCTCTCTCTCTCTCTGATTCTTTTCTCTCTCTCTCTCTCTCTCTGATTCTCTCTCTCTCTCTCTCTCTTCTCTTTTCTCTCTCTCTCTCTCTCTCTGATTCTCTTTCTCTCTCTCTCTTCTCTGATTCTCTTTTCTCTCTCTCTCTTCTCTGATTCTCTTTCTCTCTCTCTCTTCTCTGATTCTCTTTTCTCTCTCTCTCTTCTCTGATTCTCTCTCTCTCTTCTCTGATTCTCTCTCTCTTCTCTGATCTCTCTCTCTTCTCTGATTCTCTTTTCTCTCTCTCTCTTCTCTGATTCTCTTTTCTCTCTCTCTCATTAACACATATATAACAAAAAACTTCTTTGTTCGTCATATTCAACGATACGCGCATAAATAAAGGGTTACTACCCAAATTATATATTTATAAAGTACACAACATTTCAACGATGAGATATTCCTTCTTGCAAAAAAAAAAACATACGGAAACAAAATTGTAAAAAAAAACAAAAAAACTTTCGCATACAATGATTCATTTTAAAGAATTTCTTAACTCTTCTTGTTCCATTCTTTAATCTCTAAATTCATTTTTGTTGGAAAATTCCTTAGCATGTCATTTCTAACGTCAAAATAATAATAGTAATTCTCATCATCATCAACAACCGAGTCCCAAAATTATATTCGCCATTTTATATTAACTTTAGAAATAAATGGAGTAGTTATTTTGGGACAAGGAAAAATCTCCTGAAACACACTCTCATTGTTCATTTATTTTAAATTTACAAGGCTTATTAAGAATCCGTTTGCGTTTTCGATACAGAATATGGAATAGAGGTTTAAAACGCTACACTATCCTAAAACTTAAAAAGAGTGTGCATAAGCCGTTCTGCCTTTTTATAGTGTTTACAAACACGATCTATAAACTGGTTTCATCATATGCTTCTCTTTTGTAATTGGACTGCCCTGTTCTGTTCTACGCCTCTCTGTCCTACACACACGCACACACGCGCTATTTTGCACACACGCAAAACCGAAACGCTCCGGTAATGTCTCTGATCATAGCAACAAGGCTTAATCAGCCGTTCTAACCAATTTATCATTCGACATTGAAATATAAAAATATAACTTTTCCTCTGTCAGGTCAGATATTCGTTTTGATGATAAATTTTTGCTGCAGATCTGTTTAACTCTTTGCAAGACACATGCGTTCCAGATGTCCCAAAATTTCCACACACTGTGATCGCTTCCATTCGAATTCAAACTATGAAGGTTATTTTTGGGACAAACTCTGCCCTTGTGATAGCGTTGTCTTTTTTTGGCATTATTTCTAAAGCTTAGATTTTTACTGCTGTCTTATAATCGGAAGGAGAAAGAAAGATCAAGAATAATAAATATTATGGATTTACTATTTGTGGGGATATTTTAACTAAAGTCTACACAAGTGATTCTTTTAAAAACTATTTTTAAGCCGATTTTTTTAACAGTACTGAGACGTATAAAAACTCTAACAGGTTTCTTCAGTCGGTTTATCTATCTATATAAAATGCACATACATATACACACATAACTAACTAAGGTTTCCATTTTACTGAAAAGATAAGGCTGACAAAACTTACAAACTGCTAAGGCTTGCTTCTATTTTTTTATCATTATTATTAGTAGTAGTAGTATTCTTTTTTCATGTCTTACTATTATTCGTGTCATATTCAGCATTATCATTGATCGATTTGTGAAAAACCTTTCATTCCACATATCTATAATCTTTTAAAGAGTTAGATATGAACAGGCTTGCTTACTTATACGAACAGACTTCCTAATATACGAACCGACTTACTTACTTCCTTAGATACGAACCGACTTACTTACTTACCTTACTTACTTACTTCCTTAGATACGAACCGACTTACTTACTTCCTTAGATACGAACCGACTTACTTACTTCCTTAGATACGAACCGACTTACTTACTTCCTTAGATACGAACCGACCTTACTTACTTCCTTAGATACGAACCGACTTACTTACTTCCTTAGATACGAACCGACTTACTTACTTCCTTAGATACGAACCGACTTACCTTACTTACCTTCCAGATACGAACCGACTTACTTACTTCCTTAGATACGAACCGACTTACTTACTTCCTTAGATACGAACCGACTTACTTACTTCCTTACTTAGATACGAACCGACTTCCTTACTTAGATACGAACCGACTTCCTTACTTAGATACGAACCGACTTCCTTACTTAGATACGAACCGACTTCCTTACTTAGATACGAACCGACTTCCTTACTTAGATACGAACCGACTTCCTTACTTAGATACGAACCGACTTCCTTACTTAGATACGAACCGACTTCCTTACTTAGATACGAACCGACTTCCTTACTTAGATACGAACCGACTTCCTTACTTAGATACGAACCGACTTACTTACTTAGATACGAACCGACTTACTTACTTAGATACGAACCGACTTACTTACTTACTTACTTACTTAGATACGAAAAGTCAGATTTACTTAGATAAATCCGAAAAGAGATAAATAGACTGAAATCGTCATAAGATGGAGATGAAAAAGACTGACTAAAACGAGTTGACGGAATCTGCATCCATCCAACCATTACATGATGAGTATTTATGTAAATTTAACTACATAACATCTACAATACATCGAAGACTCGAAAAGGTCTCTTCATTTTTAAACACATATATTTTATTGAGAAAGTAAAATGAACGAAGTTAACATAAACATAAGTTAGTTGCTATTATGATGATGATAATAATTAATACGTATTGACGAGTAACGGTACAGATGCATTCATAACAATGGCTTATAAAAGTCAATAATGCCTTAACAAGAGACATCATTCTATCCACTCGGGCATATGTATGAAATCTATATCAAGTATTGATATATTTCCCCATGTCAGGTTAGAGAAAGTGAAGTGACCAATTCATAAGAATTTGTAAACCCGGACTACTATATTGTCTTCCCGTGCAATCCGAGTTACTGGGAGTGTAGCAAGCCAGTTAATAACCATTGATCTTCATAGCAATGTTAATATTGGCAGTATTATTTGTACAAAATACTTTATTTTGGCTACAGTACGCGCTCCCACATATAATCATTATAACAGAAACATGAGTAGCAAAAAGTTCTCAGCCGACCAATTCAAATTCTAAAGACAAATAACCAAATGTTAGAATATAATTCGGATTATCTTCTTATTCACAACCAAAACCTCACAATACGTTTTGATTTTTTTTTATATGAATTTATAGAATAAGTAAAATTCGTTTTTAAATTCGGACGTTATCAGATTCATAAGTAAAAAATAAAATTCATCTTAAAAAAAATATCTCAGAAACTTGCTAAAGTGAAACATGTTTAAAGACACTTTTTTTTCTACCTGCTTTTTTAACTTGTTTTATTCAACTTGTCGGTTTTCGATCCATATATTCAATTAAATACACACACACACACACACAAGAGTTGGCGTTGAAAGATTTTCGGCCCGACCAAAAAAGGATTTAAAAAATTCTGGCGTTTAGTTTTGGTCAGATCCAGGAAAATGGGTAGGGCTAAAAAAATTTTCACTACTGTGTGTGTGTAAGTATGATGTTTTGTTTTTTTTCTCTCCACCCTCTATATCTTAGAATGCATAGTGAGTTTGCATGTGAGAACTGTATTTTAAATGTGTGTGTGTGTGAGATTATTTGTAACTACATGTGTATGGGCCTATATCTGTGTATGCACATGTATGTGCAAAATAGAAAAAAAAAAACAACAAATTACATCGAAAATACAAGAGAGAGAAAGGCGGGAGGTATTCTTTGATCTATGGGGAATTTTATGAAATAATAAGAGAAACGAGAGAAAAGAAAGGTTTCCCGCTAAGATAAATAAATTAAACCTAATAATTAATTGAGAAATTACATGCAAACATTCTCTACCCCAAACTCACAAGCGCATTACCACAAAGAAACCCACAAAACTTAAAATGAGTGTCATTTTATTTCCGATGCCTTGGGAATTCCGTATTTTTAATGAATGTGTAGCTCACGATATGATTTCTGTCGAGCGAGCTTAGCTAAAACACAATGCCTGCATCTCCCACAATTAGGGGCCTTCTCCAACATTTGTTTCCAGTATATGTGTATAGTTGTTTCCATAGCTGAAAGTGAACTGGCATTGCGTTTTTGTGTGCAATGTTATACATGTCTAGTTTCGGTACATATACCGACAAAAAAAAAGTTGGTGTAGATATGTGGTATTTCTTTAACGATACTAATTATATACAATCAATTGTAAGAGTACAGTCAGTCAATTAAGTTCCATACGTGATACACGCTTGGGCGATCATGTCTCGAAAGAGACATGACTGACTGGGTAGAAGATTATCCCGCAGTAGGTTGCCATTGCTTTCTGCGGTAGACTGGTTGCCAGCCAAGGCTATAGAATCTAATCTGTCCTGTTATTTGACTCATAGCTAAAGTGGGGGAAGAGATTTATTATATTGTCAGTTTATTACTTCGTAGCAATACAAAACTGATCCCCCACTTTATGCTCATTAGAAGTCTTAAATGATTCCAAATATTATATTCAGTCAGTTAAGTGCCATACGTGATACACGCTTTAAGTGATCATGTCTCGAAAGAGACATGACTGACTGGGCAGAAGATTATCTCGCAGTAGGTTGCCATTAATTTCTGCGGTAGACTGGTTGCCGACCAAGGCTATAGAACCCAATCTGTCCTGTTATTTAACCAATAACTGGAAGGAAGAGACGAATTAATACCTTTCCCAAGGGTATTTGCGCGTAAGTAAAATGCAATGAATTCAACTGGAATTCGAACTCGGCTCCCCGATATCTCGTTCTGAGCCGATACCCACTGCACCACAACGCACAAAATGCGTGTATACGTGTCCAGTATTACAGTGTTTTAGTAAATATGTGCATCTATAAATGGGGTTTTTAGTTACTTGCGTCTATCTGTACGTTCCCCAATAATATCTTTACGCGCAATGCATAGGCGTTTTTATTATTGTGTACACAAAAGAACTAAGACGTTTTGTTTAGAAATATATGTGTTTTTAGTGTGATTATACAGGACGTGTGTGCTGTACATTTATGCATAAATCGTGCGTACGTGTACATCTATGCATACGAAAATTAGTATTTATAAATGATCTTAGCCAGCGTCAAATGTGTGTGAGCGCGCGTTCCAAAAATGAGTATTTATGGGTGTTACTTGAAACGTGTGTTTGTGTGTGTGAAAATGAGCATTTATATAGTTAGTAGAAGTACCACTGTTTTTAAGTTTGTGTGCGTGTGTGTCCTCAGAAAAGGACTCTATACTGCGTTAGCGGAAACATCTTTGTGCGCGTGTGTGTCTCTAATATACAAAAATGCGTATTTATAACGTCTTACTGAAGAAGTGGAAGCACTTTTTTTCCTTAGATCGAGTTAATGAGTATTTTACTGTTTACATATAACTACGAGTGCTCACCCGTCTCTTTTTCTTGGATAATTGTGTGCGAGTACATCTGGGTGGGGGGGTAATTTATGTTTAGTGGAATCGTCTATGCCATTATAAATGAGTGCGTATTGGTGTTTGCGCGCGCGAGAAAGAGTATTTTAATGTAAAGAAGGGTCGAGGCGATGGGGGTGGAATGGAGAGAACAACAAACAGCACGAGAAGGACTGACCATAAATTGACCATCATGTGCTTCTTACTCTGACTGTATGGACTTTCACAAAGACGAGTGTTTGTTTGCTTTGTTCAGTCACTTACTAAGGGCGATATTACAATTTCACTAGCAGACGTTCGAATCTGTCTATTGTCACACATTATCTCTGGTCTCATCCTAACTTTAAAGTACATTCGCATTTCATTTTATTAAGAACTTAGTGTGTATATGTGTGTGATTAAGTGTTACGTGTCTCTACTCGAAACTTTCAAGATACGTGTTTAGTAAGAAGATTATGTAAAAAATACAGCTAAATAAGACCTTGTCAAATAATGGCATTAATTGGCATAAAATGCGCGTATGAAAGACACAAAAGGGGGGGAGGAAAGAAGAGGTGTGTTTTAAGTTTTCAGATGTGCGTTTTTTTTTGTTTTTTTTTAATCATATCACCCCGAGCAAGACGGTAACGCCATTGATGCGCAGGGGGCTACGTAAGAGTGAAAAGATTCGAAAAGAGAAAGCCGGAAACCACATCCTAAACAGGGAACAAGGGATGAGCCTCTTCTATCGACTCGGAATGACAAATCGGTGAGCCGAGTTCGAATTCCAGCCGAATTCATTGCATTCACTTACGCGCAAATACCCTTGGTAAAGGTATTAATCCGTCACTTCCCTCCTGTTATGGGTTAAATAACAGGACAGACTGGGTTCTATAGCCTTGGCTGGCAACTAGTCTACCGCAGAAAGCAATGGCAACCTACTGCGGGATCATCTTCTGCTCGGTCAGTCATGTCTCTTTCGAGACATGATCGCCCAAGCGTGTATCACGTATGGCACTTAACTGACTGACTATATAGTTTATGTCTAACACAAACTGTTTTGTAGATAATTTTTAATGTGGATACAAACTTGTCAGCAACTGCTTGCTTCTAAGACCAGTTTTACTAACGAAAAATGTCTTTTGTTAGTTGTGTGTGATTGTGGCTGTTATGTTAGATCCTTCATAAATAAATGAAATGAGTTCGCATGAAATTGGAGAAAGAAGAAACGACTGTGGAAGTTGTAAAAGGTTTCTTCAGTTAATCTTTGAAGCAACGTTTTTTTAATTGTGTGTGTCTGTATTTTTTAGACATTTTGTTTTAGATTTTTAACGCAGTTTGATAACTCGTGTATAAAGGTTTCTTTATTAAATATAAAAATGTCTGCTTTATGTCCAGTTTGATATTGTATAAACAGTAGATGGAAAAATTAAAAAGATATTCGCAAAATGTGATAGATGCGTGTAAGAAGCGCTAAACCGAACCAACCTTTACATTTTTGAAGTGTGTGTGTTGTTAAAAAAAAAAAAAAAATTATTAATCGTTTCTTTTTCTGAAGTTGATAAACTGCAATGTCGCCCTATTTATGAATCATTGTCGATTTTGGTCCCAAATTAATCTCATAAAAAAAATTACGGTGGTGGTGGTTATTTATTTATTTTTATTTTCTTTGCCAATACAATACTTTACCAATTTTTTTACGGTACCTAAGACCAAAGGTAAAGGACGATTTCCCTTGTAAGTAAGTTATTGAACATATTACATCATCATCATTAAGAGAAAAACACTCACGAAAAAACTATTGGATGATTTTCACATGAATCGGCACTTCTGCCTTAGATCAAAGTGTTGCTCACTGGACCCCCTGTCTAAGATCAGTGTAGTGTGCGCTCTGTGGAAAGTATTACACACACACACATTGATTTGTACACACGCATTATTTAATATTTATTTCCTATTTCTTAATATTTTTTCTCATACCTTTTACCTTCAGATATATTTTTTATTATCTGTGAATTTTCATGACATTTTTGGAAAGATAGTTGTTTCCTGTTACCGTCTCCACATTCTTTTTAGATTCAGAGTATCCCTTCTCGTAGAAACAGCCACCCGTGGTTAGAGAAAACTCAGTCTATTCTGCTATTTAACTCCTTATTGGAAGAAGAAAGAGATTCATGTCTTTTCCGAAGGACATTAGTGCAAAAATGAATGCAACACACTAAGACAGAACTTGAACTCGGTTCGTTCATTCCACTTTCTATAATAATAACCGTAACTTTATCCGCTCTTAGGAAAATATTAAACAGATAAAGACGCTCGACTATCTTCATCGCTCGAGCGTTCGAGTACCTACCAATGGCGTGAGTGGTTACTGAGTTAACCAATACTACTGTAGTGCTTCTAAATCTCACTGAGACCTCTTAATTGAAGCCTTGTACCATTCAAAGTTACTTTTAGTAAAATTGTTAACAAGATAGTCAATAATACAGTTGTAATGAGTTCGATCTTAAGTCGATACTTCGTGTGTCACTCTAAGTTTATTTTTGTCGGAAGACCATTTTGTCAAGAAATAATCATGGTTTGCGTTAGCAAGCTAAACTATTGTACTACTGTAGTGAGGTTGAAAATAAAAGCATATGGTGGTCGTAAGAAAAAATTGTACATACGTTTTTTGGCGAGTTAAATAATTTTCTTGATTTTATTTTTTCTTAGACTCACATATAAAATCTGGTTTCATGAACGAGAAAGAAAATGCTTAATATTTTCTAAAAATGTTAGAATTGTATTATTGTATAACAATTAGTGTGATGGTTTAAAGTATATTGTCTAGTGTGGTACAAGGCCACTGAGGTGAGATATCTAGTGGGAATTATTCTCACAAAACATAACTCGCATTACGCTCTACGGTATGCATTCCTCTTGAGTCTTGAGCATCTAACATATCTAGATATCGAATACTTAGATAGATATCGAATACTTAGATACTAAAAACGCATGGGTAGACTTACGAACAGCCTTAAAAAACGTTAAAATGATTTATTTTTTCTTTTTATTCAATTTGTTAATAATTTATTAATGTAGTTACTGAATTAAGTCATTGCACGGTTATCAAAACAACTGCTGTTTTCTCCCGAAATCTCTCTCTCTCTCTTCCTCAATCGTTACAGAAACAGATTCACACGCATCCATACACATACCTCAACAAAAGATGAGCGAACCTAATGACTAATGAGTTCCGAAAAGTTCGAGACTGACTCGTCCGGGCATTGAAAGTCAAATACAGCTCTTATTAAAAATCGTTACATTATGAGTGGCAATAATGTCGGATGATCAGTTTGAAACCGCTTTTTCCCCGAACACACACACACACACACACACACATTAAGTGATCCATAACGTGTTTCCTTGTGCCAATGATGGTTATTTATTCAGCTTATTCTGGCTGGCAAAAGGACTCAATATTCGAGCGTTTAATAAAACTTCTCATCATACTGGCTAAGAGAATTACAAACCTTTTTGGATTTCGGAAGATATCCAATTTGATTTATTGTTGAAAAAGCTTACCTTTCTTTGTCTAGTCCAATGACATTGTTGTAGGACGTTAGTTAATAATTACATCGAATATAAAAAATAATTAGCTCGCGATATTAACGTTCTAAAATAAAACGACATTGTTTTCTTTTGTTTGTTGTTGTTTTTAGTTGTGAATGCAGTCAACTGTATTGATAGCTGATAGAATTGAACCCAAACTGGGAGAAGAATAAAATACGCTTTTTCGAAGATTTAAAGAAATGAGAATTTAATTATGAACCGCCCTTTTTTAAATGCTCACTAGGAAAAATATTTCCTCGTTTGTATTTATTTCCATGATTTTCCGTTAATTGCTGACATTTTGTTATTTACTTTATTGCTGCCCGATTAAAAATTATGCAATAAAGATATAAAAAAATCATTTTTACAAGCCAGTTTTAAACTTTTTACACAATAAAGAAAAGATAGATAGATACGGACGCAGATAAATTTCTTCTTAGTTTTTTTTCTTTCTTTCGATAAATAATATACATGAATTCGATGTTAACTCATTTCAGAAACTTGACCTTAATAGAATAAAGAACAAGTACAAAGCTTCAACAAATTTAACATAAAGCTTTAAAAAAAGCGAAACATTTTAAAAATCATAAATCGTTTCTTGTTTGTTTCTTATTCTAACATTTTTTGTTGGATTTAACATAATTCTCTCTCTCTGTATATATATATATATATATATATATATATATATATATATATGTGTGTGTGAGAGAGAGACACAAATGTAATTTTAAGCAAAAAACGCAAAGAATTTTATTTATTTATTTATTTTGTTTAATGGACTGTTGGTTGGAATATTTATTTATTTATTTTAACGTTAGCAGCGTATTAATAACTGCCAAGGGAAATTCAATTATTCCCTTAAAACCTATAAGCAGATGTTTATATGTATTACAAGGCTCTAGTACCAAAATTAAGCATATTTGTAACATTTTTGTAGTTTAAGACGAGGCACGGATTTTAAGGCAACTTTATTGAGTATTAAAACTGAAATTTTTAACTCTCATTAATAAAGGTTATATTTAATCATGAAATAGATTAAAATTTGCTAAGTACCACTACGTTCAGATAAAATTACTTAATGAAAAAGACTATTATATAAATGCCCCTTCAATTGTGGCCTAACATTTAGCAAGTAGTCACACAATGCATGTAGCCCCGTCTGTTTTAAAAAATGATGATAAACGAAAAAATAAATTGAGAGATTTCTTTATTTAGCTAGAACAAATGAATTTACCCACCTATTTGTTTCCTTTTTTTGCATTTGTGAGGCGGGTTGCTTATCCCTTATTTTTATCGACACCCATTTGTAACAATTACCAACTGTTGTCATAACATAGATAAGTTGTATTTACATTGTACGTCTTTATACACACACACACAGTAGTAAAATAAATATAAAAGTAGTATAAATATTTATTTATATAAAGTAAAAAAAAAATATATATATATATATATATTAGTAAAAAAAAAGTAAAGCCCACAGATTTTTTTTAATGCCTACAGTGTTTAAACAAAAAAAAACTATTCTTTTACTTTGCTGATTATTTACTGCGTGTGTGCACGGGTTTGTAGTGGGCCTATTAAAATTGATTGGTTCAGTCGTATAAATTTTATCAACGTTCAGCAGGGACGCCTCAGGGTGGTTTAATGGTAAATAAACGGTTCTCTGATTGACCATTTACTCATTATTGAGTTCGATTTTCACTGGGTGCCCACTACTTGTGGCCTTGTGCCAAAACTTATCTATATTTGTGTCAAAAGCTAACCCCAGCTTCTTCATCAATCGCAATCTCTTACATTCGGTAGCAGAAGAATTCGATTAGTTCTTATTTACTCTAAAAAAAAAAAAAACTGTTCTATTTTTGACTGATTTTCAATTATTTTTGGAATGGTAAGTTAAAAGCACGACATTTTTAAGACAGAATATCGAGAATAAGAAGAATGCATCGCGTCAGTCTTACGTGACTAAAAGGTTTTCTTGTTTTGAGAGAAAACTTTTCAAAAAGTGAGGTACGCGGAGTGAATTGTAAGTAAACTTAGATGAGTTTGAACACAAGGCATAAGAGAAGAGCAATGAAAGAGAATCAATTTCTGTTGTTATTATTTACATTCGGACTAATATCCTCATCATTGTTGTTACTGTCACAACGTTTCGGTCGTTGTATGCTTCGGTCTTCTTAAGATTGTGTCCGAAGATGTGTGTGTAACTTTCTGGGATTTCAAGCTGAACCTTTTAATCAATGAGATAGAAAGTTCTCACTCCGCTATCCATGTCTAAGAATATCTTGTTTTTATTTCGTACAAGTCGCCTGAGTCCAAGTTTGCAGTACCTAGTCTAAGGATTGAACTCAAAATTATGTTCCTTAAAGATTTCGCATAGACAACGCTATAAAATTTACGACGTTTCAGTCGTTGTACGCTCCGGCCTTCTTCATATAATTGACGTAAAGATGGTGACAACATTCCGAACAATGTAAATAGTGTAAATAGTCACGTGTGGTATTTAAACAAATTATGGAGATAGGGTTCAAGATTAGTTCATCTTGAAAAAAAAGAATTTTGTCTTCACTAGAAATCAGAGAGAAATAATAAACAAAAAGTTATGCACTGTTTCAAAGAAAGACAGAAAGATGGCCATAATTTTGTTTTTTCTGTCTTCATCCCTATATTTTTGTACATCATTAGATACGTAACATTAGAAATGACATAAGAACTGTCATCACATTAAGACATTCGCTCGTAGGCTACATCATTAATAAGCAAGAGCCATACTTTCAATCCACGTACAAGCGTGTGAAAAAAAAAAAGAATGCTACACAATCGAAGTGCTATCGTTAACAAAAACCAGATATTACTGAACTGTGACTGTTCCCGGAAAGCACGGAGTGGCCTCTTATGCAGAAGCGAAAATAAAAATTTCGAAGACTGCCTGAGTATGCTACAAATTTAATGAAAATAGAAACCAATCATTTTCGGTAAGAAAATGACGGTCATTCTTCTCTCAGCTTCAGTTACAACTCCTTAAAATTCTCGAGGAAATGGATTTAGAACCGTGGTTAATTTTTTTTTTTTTTATGTTGATTTTTTTTTTAAAGAATAAATGTGCTTGCATTTAAAATCAGAATTATCGTCTCTTGGTCTTAGACAACACCGATTTCTGTTTAGAGATTTCGGGAAATCCTGTAACTATTATTATTATTATTATTGAGTGAGATAGCAGCACGCCAACAAAATTTCGCTGGAATACAAATATAATCGTTTATGACATCGTCTAATAAGTGTAACACCATGCACATGCATCACAGAAATATACCAGACTATAGCGAAAGTTGTCCCTTCCAATGTCTGGTACTATTTCCAAGAATATTTTCTTACTTGCAGGACGGTTTACGGGATACCTGACATCACTGGGAGTGCGCAGGTGGCAGAAGTGTTTCGAATAGCACACGTGCTAAGGTATATGTGTCTCTAAGCTGTGAGTCAGAACTGAGAAATAATCAACTTCAACTAACCGAAACATCTAAGAGTCGGAAAGGATATCATTTATAATTGAAAGTAGCTGTAGTTTTTATATTTTAGAGGTAAAAAAAAAGAGGGAAAGAAAACCAGATTCTGCTCGTGTAGAATATCAAAAAGTAGATGACGATCCATTTGGAATTGTGCGAAAAACGCTAGAATCGAGACTGGATAAGTTAGAAATCCGGATGGGAATGAGATTTTTTTTTTTTTTTAAATCATGGCATTGCTGTATTCTGCGAGAATGCTTACAATGAATCTGTAAATTTAAGGGGACTTGCTGTCAGTCCTCTGCGATGACCACCAGGCATTTGGTGTGAGCATAGAAATGCATTAGTCATGTTAATAATATTGAGGAGGGTGCTGGTATATTGCGGATACTTGTCACGTGATTAACAGTGAGCGAACCTCTCTCTCTATCTGTATCTCTCTCTCTTTCTATCTCTCTCTCTTTCTATCTCTCTCTCTTTCTATCTCTCTCTCTCTCTCTCTCTATCTCTCTCTCTCTCTATCTCTCTCTCTCTATATCTCTCTCTCTCTATATCTCTCTCTCTCTATATCTCTCTCTCTCTATATCTCTCTCTATATATATATATATATTTATTCTGTGACTTCCGATTGTCCTTCTGTCCATCACGCTTTATAAAATGACCATAGATTGACCAATCGAGACCAAATTTTGGGGCGAAGTGCAAACAAGACAGTAGAAGTACACTTGGTTTTACTCGGGCGCGTAGCTTTATACAGTAAATTCTAATCCATTGATCTTTTAAAGTCTAATGTTTTATTTTTTAACATATAGAAAATTTCCACTATTTTAAAAACAATTTAAGGATTAAAATAACATGTACTTATTTAATAAAAATGTAATATTGTTTTTTTGCATCTTTCCTTTGTTTTTATGTACAAGATTGTAGTTTCTTGTTCGACCTGCGTTTGCGGGAACGAAAAACAAATCACAAAACATGAGAATTTGGCTCAAAAAAGAAATATTTACGAATGGCCAGTTGTGTGCTGCATGCTTAAGAGTAAGAAATCCTAAGAATTTATTCTTCACTGTTAAAAAGGAAAAAAAAAGAACTTTTCTTAAAAATATTGTTAAATATGATGTCCTATAAAATTATATCAAAGAAATTATTACACTGCGAAGTAGGGTTTTGTTAAGCTATTTATTTAGAAAAATAATTTAAATTTCCATCGATTGGCATGCAAAATTGAACGGAACGTAGTTTGAAAATCTTGGGAAAAAATGTTTGCGTAAACTTCAGTAATATTAAATACTATGAGAATTTCAACTCGCGTCAGCGGGTTGCAAAAAATCTAGAATTTCATAAATTCATAATGTTCACTCAGGAAATAGGAGATTTAATTACTTATCTAGGAAGTTTCAAATTTAGGAATCAAGACGATGAAAACTTATACACTATACCACAAGTATGTGCTTATCTTAGCACAAGGACTTAAAGTAAAATAATATTGTATTGCGTTAATCTTTCAAATGCGTAGTCAGTCAGTCAGTTAAGTGCCATACGTGATACACGTTTGGGCGATCACGTCCCGAAAGGGACATATCTGACTAGGCAGAAGATTTTCCCGCAGTAGGTTGCCATAATTTTTTGCGGCAGACTGGTTACCAATTAAGGCTATAGAATCCAATCTGTCTTGCTTTTCAACCCATAGATGAAGGAAAAAGAGATGGAGTAATACTTTTTCCAAATGTATTTTTGCGTATGTGAATGAAATGAATTCGATTCAAACTAAGTCAGAATAAAGTAAGGACATTAACCATCTTTGTGGGTTGATTTTGTTTTATTGCACGTCAACCTCATCATTTGATTGGACAGATGATTTTCTCGCAGTAGGTGGCTATGACTTTCTGCAGTAGAATGGTTGCCAACCAAGGCTGTAGAACTCAATCTGTCCTGTTGTTTAACCCATAGCTGGAGGAAAGAGACGAATTAATACCTTTCCCAAGGGAAAGTGAACACAAGGAATTCATCTGAAATTCGAACTCTGCTCTCCGATTTCTTGTCCCGAGCCGAAATCCACTGCACCACAACGCACATCCTACGCATGCGTAGTACCTCTCTTAAAATCCTTGCTTTTATCACAGACAAAAAACCCACCAATACCAGAAAAGAAAACGTGACTACCACAGATTTTTTTTTTTTTACCTAACCTTCGCTTTGTTTGGCACAAGGCCAAAACGGCTGTGCGTCTTGTCAAATCCAACTCACTATACGAACAAATCATTTACGAAACAAACTTCCTACAACAGGCGGTCGAACTATATACGGTTTACCGGCCTCTGTCAAGGCTGACTATGAGTAACATTTTCACTGTTATTAGTGTCATGCCAGCAACAAAATAATTTTGTCAATATATCTCACAATGTTACAGAACAGGGAGAAGTGGATTTATGCCTTCTCGAAGAGCCATAGTGAGAAGTAAATACAAGCGATCTCTAATGTGAAATTCGACAAACATTCATAGGACCGTAGCATTGCATACTTTTACAAGTCTATGAATAAATCGTAGGGAGGAATGGATTCATGCCTTTCCCAAGAATATTAGCGATGTTTGAACACAAGCACTTTCAGACAAAATTAAAATCTGAAGTTAGACAATAGCATTAAACCAAAGATATACATATATATACTTTATAAATATATGAATAGATCTTAGGGAGATGTGGATTCATGCTTTTCCAAGAATATTACAGATAAGTGAACACAAGCAATTTTAGCTGAAATTAAACAATAACATCCATACCACCGAGGTATTGCATATTTTACAAGTATATGAATGTACCTATTGTTGAAAGAAAAACAGTGCATACTAATACTTTATTTGGAGAGAGATTTCTTCTTAATATTGGAAATTGTAGATTTTAACGAGGTTCGAGCACTGTTTAAATTCGTCAGAGATATTAATACGACTATCTCGGAAGGACCGACAGCGACACGGTGGCTAATGAATTAGTTTTGCTAATATATACAGAATTTCCATTATACATTCATCCTATATGAACACGTACCAATCATCAACAGTTAGACCAGCTTATTTTTCTATTCATGACCTGTTATAAGCAAATGTCTCAACCGATTGACACAAGCGTATCTTTAATCTTGCAAAGAAGGTATGAGGAAAGACGGCTTAGAAACTTTGATACACACAGAACAGATTGAATGCAAGGGCAAGAGAAGTAAAGAACGCATAACCTACCTAGAGAGCTTGAGTAACCGAATGGCGGAACAAAGTTTAGGGGAGATAACAAAAAGACTAAATGTATTTTATTTATTTACAAAGGACAGAAGGAAATTGTGGAGAGCCATAATCGCGAACATCCTGAAGGGATACGGTGCATAGATGAAGATATGCACACTACTGATTTTCTGGTGATGGACCATCTGCCATCTTTATTTTAATATGGTCAAAATTAAGAGCGGACAAATATCTCGCTGCTTTTGAATTTTACTATTTAATTCATGTCAAATGCAGATTTGACGGGGGAAAATATCAAGAAAAGTGTTTTAGTTTATTTAAGCATGTAATATTGGATTTTAGGATATGCGTTCTCGGCTCGGAACGAGAAATCAGGGTGCCGAGTTCGAATTCCAGTTAAATTCGTTGCTTTCACATACGCGCAAATACCCTTGGGAAAAGTATGAATCGCAATAGTATTTGCTCGTAAATGAATATAATGAACCCGACTGGAATTGGAATGCGGCTCTTCGATTTAAAATTTCGAACCATTGTCCATTACACCAGCCATTAGATGGCTAACCGCTTGGAAATACCAAGTGCTGTATGCTTACATGTGTGGCTGGTGTAATGGACAATGGTTCGGAATTTTAAATCGAAGAGCCGCATTCCAATTCCAGTCGGGTTCATTATATTCATTTAGGGGCAAATACCCTTGCGAATGGTATGAATCCATCTCTGCTCTCCTATACGGATTAATTAGTAAGACTTGTATCAGTATATCATTATTTCAAAAAAAAAAAAAATCTTACGATCTAAAAATATTTTCTGGCTTTAAATAACCTGTAAAGGGTTGATAAACCGTAAAAACAAATCGATCAATCAATTCTTTAGCCACTTCATATGATAGACATAATTCTCTGCAGCCTCAATGTTATTATTCTCGTGTAAATGTTTTTCTGTTGCTTTCAGTTACGTTATTTTTTTTTTTTTTTTTTTTTTTTTTTGCGGTTTCCATCTAGTTAATGATACGAGTATGTTGAGGAATATTTATTAAAGATTGGACAGCTGGTACCGACGAACGTTGCCGGTACTTTGTTACGATAATTTGAGTAAGTACTATAGAGTCAGTCAAGATAGAAGTGGCCGTCTAAGCTAAAATTATAACTTAGGGTAATGAAAGTTGGGGATAAAATTGGCCTGCAAGAACTTCGCATATAGGACGTAAGGTGATTTTTTACGTCATTTTTTGTAGGGGAAATGAGTATTATATACCGTTAAATGCGCCAATGTTTCTAACAGTTCAAATGTTTTCAAAATTTAAAATGTTTATAGCTCGTGTAACAGAAGCGTATTATTCAATTATGATGTGAATAACGGATTGGTGGCAGAAAGTCGGTGGTTGATATCTATTTCCTTTACTAGGCTTATTTTTGTGACCTTGAGTATCAGCTTTGTTTTTGTTTTGTTTTTTTGTTTTATTTTGTTTTTTTTGTTGTTGTTTTTTTTTTTTTTTTACATCGCTAAATCCTGCCTGCAGTCAGCACATCTATTTAGCACTTTGGAGATATTTTTCCATCTACCACTACATTGTGGTTTCCTCATGAACACTTACGCCCCTAACGAATCGTATAAAATTTCGAATATATCAGTTTCTCTGGAGTGCTTTAACTGTTCTTTTTGCAGCCCCCCCCCACACACACACACATACACAAACTGTCTTAAGCCCCAGTGATGAATTAAAATTTAGTAGGGCCTGAATCTGTACAAAGCTTACACGCGCTTTGTTAATAAATAAATATAAAATATTAGAATTTTAAATACCTCTTCGCTGTAAACAAAAAAAAATAAATATTTTTATATTTTTTGAAACCCTTTCCTCTTTTTACGTCGTTCAAGCAGTTAACCTCAGCTTAATTGCCATATTCACGACGTTTCAGTCGTTAAACGCTCTGTCCAGGTGATATACGTCGTAATTTCAAACCGAACACTTTATTTAGTCCAGAAGGTAGACTGTTCTAATTAAACGTGACATGCGTTTTTTTTTTCTCTTTATATCTCACAGTTCTCTTTAGTAACAACTCTCCAAGTTTTTCTTCCCTCTGCTGTAGCCAGGTATTGAACTCACAACTCTTTGGATCAAGTTACTTTTTGGACTATTCAACCAACGCTTTTATCCACTGGATAAAAGAGAACAATCTACCCCTGTGGACTAAATAAAGGGTTCAGTTCGAAATTCGAACATAAATCATCTGATGAAGGCCAGAGCGTACAGTAGTCGAAACGTCGTGAGTATGACAATAAAGATGAGGACAACATTCCGAACGATGTAAATAGTTACAATGCTTCATCTCAGAAATATAGACAGATTTTTTTTTTTAACCTTTTCAGATCTTGGCTTTCTTGGCACTAGTACGATTGGCTTCGACCGAAAATCCAGCAATATTAAATTATATTTTAAGTAGAATTTGGCTTTATGTTGCAGTTTACAAAGTTTATCAAATACCAATGGACACTTAACTATAGAGCTATGGTTAGTCAGCTAAACTTATAGATTGTTATTAGGGAGTTCTGTCCTCACTGGGTGCCTCGTATTTTTAGCTTCGTATCTTGCTCAGCAAGTAAAGCAAAGTCTCGCCAGCTCGTCTCGTGATCATCACTATTGAAGTAAGTTCGACTTTCACTCGATGTCTTATACTTAAAATTAAATAAGTAGTTAGTTTAGGGCATGAACAATGCATTGTTTAAGTCCGGCTACTTTAAAAGGGTTTTCTGTGTGTGTGTATATATATATATATATATATATATATATATATATATAATCCATTTTTAAACGAGTTATTCCGCTACCCAGGCTTTTACCATGAGTGGTTTATTCAAACGATTTTTAATAACTGATTTTATCGGGTTTTTTTTGTTTTTTGTTTCTGTTTTTTTTTTTCTTTTTTTTTTTTTTTTTTTTAAGAACGCTCTTGTAACTGTTTCATTTGAACGTTTACGTGGCAGGGAACCTATAAACGCGCAGTTTTTAAATTGAAACGAATTATGGCGTTTTTGTCCATGGTTGTATGAACCTAAGCGGTATTAAACAATCTCTCTCTCTCTCTCTCTCTCTATATATATATATATATATATATATATATATATATAGTCATTTAGCTGAGTGATGTCACCTTCAGCATTCCGACTTCAGAGTTTCGCAGACGGTCCTTCCGGGAATTAAACCGTCGACCTGTCGGTGGGTATCAGCAGTTGACTGTTTATATTTCTTGGGTGTGTGTAAAAATCCAGATATGAATAAAAACTAAACGAAAACCTTTCTTTACCAAAGCGTTTCGTCCTTACCTTCATCTTAATAAAGTCGTTACAAGATCAAACGCTTGGCAAAGAAAAGTTTTCGTTTTGTCTTGTATGTGAGTGTGTGTGTACACAGAAATCAAGACTTCTTAGATTGTCGGTTCCATGCCTTAAGCGATTATCTGACTATCTTTGTGTAGGATAGAGCCAATACAAAGGAATACATGGGGCTGATGATCTCTGAAAGACTAAAACTACAAGTTACCATGCAGTGTCTATTTCTATCTCTTCACTATTTATATACGCCATATTCCAATATTAAACATTCTTTCACTGTAAATAGGTATTTTTTGCATCTTTTCTTTGTTTTTATGTACAAGATTGTAGTTTCTTGTTCGACCTGCGTTTGCGGGAACTATTAACAAATCACAAAACGTGAGAATTTGGCTCAAAAAATAAATATTTACGAATGGCCAGTTGTGTGTTGCATGCTTAAGAGTAAGAAATCCTAAGAATTTATTCTTCACTGTTAAAAAGGAAAAAAAAAAGAACTTTTCTTAAAAAAATATTGTTAACCATGATGTCCTATAAAACTATATCAAAGAAATTATTACACTGCGAAGTAGGGTTTTGTTAAGCTATTTATTTAGAAAAATAATTTAAATTTCCATCGATTGGCATGCAAAATTGAACGGAATGTATTTTGAAAATCTTGGCAAAAAAAACAAAAACAAAAAAAAAACACTATTTGCGAAAACTTCAGCAATACTAAATACTGTAAGAATTTCGACACGCGTCAGCGGGTTGCAAAAAATCTAGAATTTCATAAATTCATAATATTCACTCAGGAAATAGCAGCTTCAAATACTCATCCAGGAAGCTTCAAATTTAGGAATCTATACGATGAAAACTTATACACTATACCACAAGTATGTGCTTATCTTAGCACAAGGACTTAAAGTAAAATAATATTGTATTGCGTTAATCTTTCAAATGCGTAGTCAGTCAGTTAACTACCATACGTGATACACGCTTGGGCGATCATATCTTGAAAGAGACATAACTGACTAGGCAGAAGATTTTCCCGCAGTAGGTTGCCGTTATTTTTTTGCGGCAGACTGGTTACCAATTAAGGCTATAGAATCTAAACTGTCTTACTTTTCAACCCATAGATGGAGGAAAAAGAGATGGAGTAATACTTTTCCCAAGTGTATTTCTGCGTAAGGGAATGAAATGAATTCGATTCAAACTCGGCTAAGTTAGAATAACGTAAGAACATTAACCATTTTTGTGGGTTGATTTTGTTTAGTAGCACATCAACCTCTATGGATTATTTAATACCGAAATCCAGACATTTTGAACACAATCTTATGGATTCAACCACAGATGAAATGTATTATTGGTAATTCTGCTAAAAATAAGTATTTACACGATTTACATTGTTCGGACTGTTGTCTTTATCTTTGTTGTTATATTTACGACGTTTCGGCCGTTCTACGCTCCAGCCTTCTTCAGGTGATATAAGTTGGAATTTCGAACCGAATCCAATATTTCGTCCACCAAGGTAAATTCTTCTAGTTCTATGTTTCATGCCTTGTATAGATATCTCAGTTTTAGTTATTTCTATTTAATAAGTGTAAATATTTACAATACCTCATCTGAGAAATATAAATAGATATTGTTGGGAATATTTTCATATAAAAATGTGTCACTTGTATTTTTACTATAAAATGTATTTTAATACTTCCATAGCCTTATTTATTTATTTTTGACTTGAGTATTTTCCCATAGCGAGGACCCGTAACAGGTGCTACCACCTCGGATCAGGGCGGACCTGGGAACAACAGAAATAATGTGTTTCAATCATTCTCACAGCCTCCAATCTCCAGATCAGAGGCCTTGCTGCCGGATGTAGTTTAGCAGATAAAATGTAAACTATCAAAAGAAGAAAATAATCCTATTTATTTAACAAGCCTAATTTGCTGATCATCTTAATAATACCAAGCCTGACCGAAATGACAAAAAAGTGCAAATAAAATGCTAATAACTTACTGATTTCAACAAGATATTTTCCTCTAAAAAAAAAAAAAACAAAAACAGTGCTACTCAGAAATGAGAATTTTTCAATTGTCCAGCATTTCTGAAAAGAGAGTATATTAGATTTCAGGAAAGTTTGCGTAGAGAGTACAATATATTCCTGGAAAATTAACACGGAATACAATTGAGAAAAAACACTTGAAAACGGGATGTTTGTTTTTTTTTATTTTTTTTTATTTTGTTGTTGCTTTGTTTTTTTTTTTTTGTTTTTTTGTTGTTTTTCGCTAACGCAAATAATCTAATTTCCTACTTTATTTGAAACCGACATACTGACGCCTCGATTTTTACTTATACAAATACACACACACACATAAAGTACTGAAAGTTCTCAACCAGACCAATTTTTCAAAATCAGATCAAATGACCAAAAATCAAAGACTGTTATGGCCGAAGAACATTTTTCAGCACTACTTCGTAGAATGGTCGATATGTCCTCCCGCGAGACAAAACCTATTGGGCAATGTTTGTTTCCGTGTTGATTGAGACAAGATTCGTTCATTGGAGATTTTATTCATTCCTTTTAACAGTAATTGTAAGTTTTACGGGATAAACTCATCTCATTTCGCAACTGGGCTTGAAACAAAAGTAAACCTTATGACTAATTCTGGTTTATGGACTTTTTATTTTCTGTCAGTTAAACTTTGCGTAGCTCAGAAATTTTCAAATCTTTTACTTCCGAGTACCCTTTCGTTCTGCCCCACTGTGTTGGCGCACCCTTTCGTTCTGCCCCACTGGCGCACCTTTTCGTTCTGCCCCACTGTGTTGGCGCACCCTTTCGTTCTGCCCCACTGTGTTGGCGCACCCTTTCGTTCTGCCCCACTGTGTTGGCGCACCCTTTCGTTCTGCCCCACTGTGTTGGCGCACCCTTTCGTTCTGCCCCACTGTGTTGGCGCACCCTTTCGTTCTGCCCCACTGTGTTGGCGCACCCTTTCGTTCTGCCCCACTGTGTTGGCGTATCCCTTTGAAAATGCTATAGGAATGTATGAATAAGATAGAATAGATAATAGACAATTAGTACTTGTTTAAAATTGTATTAAAACATTGTTACACATTTAATGATGTGGGTGGGATTGGCTCTTTTCAGCAAGTAAATCAGTTCTGGGAATCGCTCCATATGCTCACACGTATTTTATTTTCAGATAATAGCCTTTCATGAAACTTAGTTTTTAATCATGCATATTCATCGTATGAAAAATCATGTCTAAAACTATGCAAGGGAGACGAAGACTTTTCACATATTTAGATACGAATAGAATTTCGCGATGGAATACCAAAACTATGATCAGGAAAAATTTCAAACAAGATTTTTCATCATTGAAAATTTCATAAATTTATTTTGCAAATTTCGCTACGGAACATTGAATCTTTGATATTGGACAGATTTATGGACTTTGGCCATTAAGGCTTTAAAAAACTCGAGAAATTAATTTTTCAAATTGACTGGAAAAGGTTTAGAATGAATTCAAAAGGGAGTTGATAATCGACAGTGGGGAGGGTAAAGTAATAAAAAAAAAATCATTCTATCGAGAAAAGGCACAGAAAGTCGTCAAAAAGCGCAAAAGACGCGTGCCTCTACTAGTGGTACGTGTACCCCGGTGAGAACCCCTATCTAAGGTGGACTGCTTTACATGGCTCAAAGGTTTCAACTGTCCTGTTATTTGCCAATAACTGCTGACGTTGGGATAAGGATTCATTTCGATTTTTAACCCTTAACAAATAACTGGGTTGAATCATGTTGCATGACTGGATTGTTATTTGCAAATTAAATTTTGAATTCGACGTTAAACCGATGCTTCTTTGTTAGAGAAGATTAACCTAGCACTAGTCTTTCAAACAATCTTGCAAACAAAGCATTGGTTATCTTTGTACTTCGCACTGACGTAAGTAATCAATATATATATATATCACATTCTCATTTCATCTATCTACCTTATTTCTGACCGACCACCGTCTTCCACACGCACGCACATATATATAGGGTGCGATGGATGAATTGTCGTCTAAACGACGCAAAAAGGAAAATAAGTGACATCTGATTTTAACAGATATATTTACCAAAATTACCCAAAAATATCTTGAAATATGAAAGAGTAAATTTATTCAATA
>JBBBDQ010001733.1:485000-605000 GCA_037127315.1 Ascarosepion bandense
AGAGAAAAGTAAATGGACAAGAAGAATACCGAGGGGAAAGAAAAGACTAAGAGGAAAACAAAAAAGAAAAGAAAAAAAAACGGAGGAAAGAAAGTTATAAATTAAAGTATGGAGTGAAAACTTTAAAGAAAGAAGACGACGAAGAAGAAAAATTGGAAAAAAAAACGAATAGGTTTGAAAATCTTGAATAAGTCGTTTACAGTATTGAAAAAATAAACTTTCTTTATAAAAAGAAATGCGTGTTTATTAATATCCACTTTAAAGCTTTCCTGTGAAATGGTCACTCGAGAAGAAATGGAGAGAATAAAAATCATAAACGCGAAAATAAAGAATGGCGGTGAACTGTCAACCAGAGAATAGGAATTAACGTTTATGTTTATTCCTCTTATCTTCAGTGTATTTCTCATCACTGTTATCATTGTCGTCGTTTTCTTCTTCTTCTTCCTCCTTCCTGACTTAGTTGCAAGTTGGGGTTATTGGTCAACCTGCCACCAGTGACGGCTCATCTATTGACAAGTCATTTTTTCTCTTTTCTTTACTTTTCCCCCCGCGCTCTTAAGTGTATGAAAACTGATGATTGGAGTGACCCTCTTAACTTTTACTCAGTGACTCGCCCTGCAAATGCCTTCTTTCTTACATTCTCTACTTTTAATTTTAATGGTTTTTTTCCTCTTCTGTCCACAATTATATCATTGACATGGCATTTTTATATGTCACGTTAGTTTCTATGATCATAAACCATTTCCCCCAACTTAGAATACTCAGGAAAAAAAATATCCTTTTTTCTCCTTTCGTTTTTTGTTGTGTGTGTGAGAGAGAGAGATATTCGTGTTTCTTTTTCAATCTGCTGCTTTTAGCAAATACTTTAAAGATGTTCTGTTAACGCTAGAGACCAAAATCACCAATAGAAAGAGAATATACTTTTTATATATTTTACTTATTTCAATCGAATAGAATATGGTTGTGATTTATCGCAATGATCTTAATGCTGAAATGGACTTGCTTGCTACATCATTTAACCGTTTCGCTAATATGACAACTTTTTTTCCCCTCTTATCATTAAAACGGCAATGATTGAAGTGGATTTTGAACATTTCATCACGAGTTATATATATATATATATATATATATATATATATATATATATATATATAATTTGAGTTGGGTTGAGAACCAGCTAATGACAAAAAAGCATTTTCCCCAAATAAACCGTAAATAATTTTTCTTTTCTTTTCTTTCTCTTTTTTCCTTTTTTCCTTTTTGCTTTCCTTTTTCTTTTTCTTTTTCCTTTTTCTTTTTCTTTTTCCTTTTTCTTTTTCTTTTTCCTTTTTTCTTTTTCTTTTTCCTTTTTTCTTTTTCTTTTTTCCTTTTTTCTTTTTCTTTTTTCCTTTTTTCTTTTTTCTTTTTTCCTTTTTTCTTTTTCTTTTTCCTTTTTTCTTTTTTCTCCTTTTTTTCTTTTTTTCTTTTTCTCTTTTTCTTTTTTCTTTTTTCTTTTTTCTTTTTCTTTTTTTCTTTTTTCTTTTTTCTTTTTTCTTTTTTCTTTTTTCTCTTTTTTCTTTTTCTTTTTTCTTTTTTCTCTTTTCTTTTTTCTTTTTCTTTTTTCTTTTCTTTTTTCTTTTTTCTTTTTTCTCTTTTTTCTTTTTTCTTTTTTCTTTTTCTCCTTTTTTCTTTTTTCTTTTTTCTCCTTTTTTCTTTTTTCTTTTTTCTTTTTTCTTTTTTCTTTTTTCTTTTTTCTTTTTTCTTTTTTCTTTTTTCTTTTTTCTTTTTTCTTTTTTCTTTTTTCTTTTTTCTCCTTTTTTTCTCTTTTCTCCTTTTTTTCTCTTTTCTCCTTTTTTTCTCTTTTCTCCTTTTTTCTCTTTTCTTCTTTTTTCTCCTTTTTTCTTTTTTCATAGACACTATTAAACTATATCAGCTAAACTGATTATCAGTTACAACACAGAATCACTAATCGTACTGCCCATAAAATCTCACCTGGGATACGATACTTTTATTTTCTTTTATTTGTTTTTGATGGTAAAATGCGATGTTTAAAACGAAAATCTGGCTTTTAGAAACCACTCAACCGTATCTGCCTGTAAAAAAATTCAACAGCCCGGTTCTCGAAAGCATCTTCAAACGCTTTGCCCATTTATTGGTCTGCTAAGTCATTAAACTAAAAAGGATAGAAAGGGGGGTAGGGGGGGGTGAGCATTTATCATTATACTTCTTAACAACAAACATTCGTTTGATTATGTTTTTCTTCTGGGATTTAATTTTCACTTTTTTAAAAAAAGAAATAATTTTATTTATATTATCCACGCTGAGATGCCTTATTCTACTGCATATGTATTTTTTTTTATTGTTTTTTCTTTATTGTTTTTTTTTTGTTGTTGTTTTTTTTTATTATTAACCTACAGGATGTGCGTTGTAGTGCATTGGATATCGGCTCGGAACGAGAAATCGGGGAGCCGAGTTCAAATTCCAGCCGAATTCATTGCATTCACTTACGCGTAATATTAATCCGTATATCCCTTCCAGTTATGGGTTAAATAACAGGACAGATTGGGTTCTATAGCCTTGGTCAGCAACCAGTCTACCACAGAAAGCAATGGCAACCTACTGCGGGATAATCTTCTGCCCAGTCAGTCATGTCTCTTTCGAGACATGATCGCCCAAGCGTGTTTCATGTATGGCACTTAACTGACTGACACTTTGTTTTATTTACAATTTTAAAGCTCAAACCATACATACACATTTGGGTAGCAATATTTCTTTTATTCATGTTTCACTAAATGAGACGGACAAAGAAAATTTTATGATTTTTTTATTCGGTTTTTCTTATGTTATTATAGTTTTTCTTTTATAGGAAGGAGGATATCGTAGAAATTATCCTGCTGTTACAAGCGCTTTCGGTCAATTCGCTATATTTTCAAGGAGTTTGTTATTAGTGAGTTATATTATGTAGTTTATCTTATATTTTTGTCATTTCAGTTGCATGTGCGTTCTGGTGCAGGGAATATTGACTGGGAACGAAACATCAGAGAGCTGAGTTCGAATTCCAGTTGAATGTGTTGCATTCAATTACACGCAAAATACCCTTTGGGAAAAGTACTAATAATCCACCGCTTCTACTTTTCCCTCCAGCTATGGGTTAAATAGCAGGACAGATTGGGCTCTCTAGCTTTGGTTGGTGACCGGTCTACCCCACAAAGTAATGTTCAACCTACTCCGGACATATTTTCTGCCCAGTCAGTAATCCCTCCTTCGAGACATGATCGCCCAAGGATGTATCACGTATGGCACCTAACTGCCATTGTAGAAATTAGTATATTTTAAGCCGTGCTAGATGAGAGTAGTAGTAAATTCATGTTGGGGAAGAGTGTGCAACAACCCCCGGGCATCCATACCGGGAGGGTATCCAATCAAAGGGTGAAATGAAAATGTAGTTTTATATTTACTTTTAATAAAAAGTATTTATTTCATGTAATGTTTCATTTGTTTTTATTTAAAATGTCTTCTTTACTTAGATTTCTCAGTATTAGGACTTATAGACCCTCTACTTGAGTTTTAGGGGGCAACTAATCAAGGAGTTGGCCCCCGACATAACCAAACATTACCAAATCACTGTCAATGATGTTAGGGTGTCTTAATTTAATAATACACCCAATTTGGTGGTCATGAAACTTCACATTGTTTTTTAAATATCATGGAGCAGTTTTTCGTTGTTTCGAAGTGTACTAGGGAGCTGGTTAATTCTTCTTTAATTTGGCCTTGTGTCTTACTTAACCAAACTCCCTACAGCTTACAAGTTTTATGCAGAATTATCATCAGAAGCTTGGTTGTCGGCAGGTTGGCATATATGGAATTGTGTGGAATAGTGTAAGAAGAAAAAATATATTTTGCATTTTAAAATAGAAATTTATTAAAAGGAAAGAATAACACAAGTTGTAGAAGTTAATGTTCAATTAGAAACATTATTAAAACGTTATGAGTAGAGTTCGTGTTCAATGATAAAGTTGAGGTATTAAGAGTTCGTACAAAATGTTTGTAGCAGTAAATATTGAGAGAGATAAGGAGAAAGAGAACAAGGTGCGACCTGACCTTATCTCCGGGTCGATATGAAGTTGGTTACATTTTCGTTCTTTCGTCTCTCGACTCCCATCCGTCTCTCTTGACTGACGCCGAAGTCATTTATATAGTCCTTTTGAATTTCACACTGGATCGCCAAGTCCTTCCAAGACTCACAAGTCTCTCCCATTGGTCAAAAATCATTTTAACTCCTACTTACGAAATCTGGTTTCGACTTCTTCATTAAACACATGGTCAATCCTTTTTCTGTTTGAGAAAACCAGGATTTCACTCGTCGTTGTGAATTTTTGTAAAAGTGAAGAGAGTTGATTTAATTGATTTATTATCCGCTACAATTTTTCTCAGTTTGGAATAGATTCCTTCTCATAGACTGGTTGCCATTCATTCATGTCTTTCCCGCAAGTATTTGTGTGAAAACGAACGCTACAAGCAAGGCTGGAATTTTAATTCATCGCTTCCACTTTCAGCACTGATATTTTTTTTTTTAATATCACCCCAAGCAAGGCGGTAACGCCACTGATGTGCAGGGGGCTACATAAGAGTGAGAAGATTAGAAAAGAGAAAAACCGAAAACCGCATCCTAAACAGGAAACAAGGGATGAGCCTCTTCACCTGTTCAATAGACGTGGGTGGAGTGTGAACCGGGCGATAGTTTAGTCTATCTACTCCAATTGAAACAAAAAAGAAAAGAGGGAAAAGATTGGAAAAGAGAAACTACGACATATCCAATGCACATCCACTACCTTCAGAAAAAATAAAATAAAATAAAATCGATTCAATTACCTGTCGCCCAGAAAGCAATTTAATAGATCTAAATTTAATATTTTAAAAAATAAGAAACTCTGCGAAATAATTTCGGAATATCGTTACTTTTTTCCCCGCTTATTGAAACGTTTTTTTTTTCTACCCTTTCCTTTATTTTTGTCAGCAAGAACGAAAAAGTTATGATTTCCCGAGACAGCAGAACCTCCCCCTTGCACTGAGATTCATATATATATACGTCCTGATGAATGCGGCAATAGCCAAAGATTTATGACTTTGTGTCCGACGTTAGAACTCACAAATAATGCCTTGTGTCATACTTCGTGTAACAACAAAAATATCTTTATCAAAATCCAAATATAAGTTTACATATTAAAAAACAAATATTTATTTTCCCAGAAGCCGATCTTTAAATTAAGCCGAAAGATGACATCAAGTTTCCAATGTGGGACACGGCTGTAATTTGCCAAAAAGTGGGGGTCACTGCTGTGTGTGTGCTTAAAGGGACTAAGGATAACTTTACGATTAGCTCAGCTAACATTCACTACACCCCACCACCCGCCGCAAGTATTAGACTGACTGCTTTTAGTGAAAGGGCCTGGTATGAAAGGAGGAGTCACACACGCAATTAATACTACCAAAGAATATATCGAGCTGACACTTTTAGTGTTTTTTTTTATTTTTTATTATCTTTTTGGAATTCATCATTGCCGCTTTTGTCTGATGCTTTAGCATATTATCCAATTCGATTCAGAGAGACCTCTCACATGTTAAATAAAATTTCTTACTGTGATTCCGTTGTAGTTTTTAATTTATTTTAAATTAAAGTTTAGTGAATTAGTGTTTTTAATAACAAATACATCTTTTTTTTTCTAACTTTCTTTTTTTTTTTTTAGCTTGCGATTGATTAAAAAACAACTTTTTAGAATTTGCACTTAAACCATGTGATAGATAATGGTAGGTGTTGTTGGGTGTCCGTAAAGTTGCTGTTGTTGTAAGATCTCTAGGTAGCTGTGATTACAAGTTATTCCGTGTGTTGTCTCGAATAAAGACAATCTTTGTGGAATGTACTTAATAAAATAAAAAAGAGTAACACTAAATTTTATGCCATCCATTTAAATATTAAAAAGTAGAATGAAACGCCAGATTTTTATCATCTATTAATCATGTATAATTAATTAATATTTTTTTTTTTAGTTTGAAACTTCGGAAATCTCAAAAAGAAAAAGAACGTGGTCGCAATTTTTTTTTATTTCTATTAATATTTTTTTAATTCTTGAAGAAGATCAAGAAGGGACACCAAATCTTCTGACCACCCCAACATTCTCCAACAATTTTAGCCTCGAATTTTAACCGAATTAGGTATTATTGATAAATTATTAAGTCTGACAATCACATTATTGAGACATGACTGACATTCACGACTTATTGTTTTAAGTTCTATTTACTCAATCACACACACACTTACTCTCTCTCTCTCTGTTTGGTTTAAAAAAAACAATGAATGTTCTTTGATCAGGTATTTTTATTTATTTTTATCATCATCGAAAAGGGAACATTCTTACCGTAAGAATGTTTCCTTTTCGATGATCTTACGAAAGTCAAAGTATTTATATTTTAATTTAAACTTTAACACCAATTTCATATTCAAATTTTCTGCGGACACTAAAAGAGCAATAATACTCTTTAAAAATAAGGAAACAAATTATAAGCAAAGAGTTCTTAACTAAGAAGAATTAATTAACAAACCACACACACACACAGTCTTATTTTACAAGTGAACATAATTTCTCAAATTAAAAAAAATCTTCTGCACTATTTTTAAATATAAAAAAAAATGAAATTTAAAAACTTCAAACCATCACCGAAAAATATTGTATTATTTTTTTTCCATTTTTAATCCTGTCATGTAGAAACCATAAATATAAATTTGTTATGACCGTTAAAGAGCATATTGAAAATGTATTGTTATTGTATATTTGTTTTGTGATTTTTTTTTTTTTTTTTTTAACTAACGGAATAATTTTAAGTAACAATAGACAATGTCACAATAGTACATGATTATTCTAATATGCATAAAGAGACGAAAAATTCCATCATTTATTAAACAATACCGGACTGCTTTAACATTTACTTCTGAAAAAAAAAAAAGAATTTAAAATTTTCCATTCAATAACCAAAAAAAAGTGTCATTTCTTCTGCGAATCAAAACTGAATTTGCTCTCACTGGCGGGCGTACACACGAACACGTACTTGACAATCGTGGATTTTTAGCTGAATTGTCAAAAAAAAAAATCCAAAAAGTTAAGTTTTATTCAGTTTCTACTCGTACTTTACCATTTTTACTTGTTCAAATCGAAAAAAAAAACTGTTGAGTTTTGAAATACTTTTTTCTGCTTTACTTACACGAACTTAAAATTTAAAAAGAAAAAATAACACGAAAGAAAAAAGAAAGTGTTTATTTTTGGTTACGAACTAATTATTGAATTATCAAATAAACGTACTTTACATAAAACGAAAGATAACAAAGTTTCGATCTGTAACTGCTCTTCGTCAGATGTCAACATCCAATATTGGACCAAGCGATCGAGTCATTCAAAAAAAGTAGTAATTCTAATTTTTTCCACAAAAATAAATAAATAGCCCAACACTTGGCCCAACAAAACATTCAACGTTATCGTTTCATCTCTGATGTTCACATTTTAATTTTAAAGGCCTTAAGAAAGAATGTAGTGGCCAATACATGATTGGTTAAAATAAAAATAAAAAAAAACGACTCTATTTTTTTTATGACTGTACATATTTTATACGATTTGATTTTTTACAGTGTGGATTTCATTGGACATTTTAAAATACACACCTGCTTAGTATTTATTTATTTCCACACGTTAACTCTTAATTTTACGATAAAATCAACGAAACATACGGCCAGGAATAACTGAACTCTTTGTAACGTAAAATTGTTTGATCTAAGCATAAACATTTAATTATAAAGAAACACGCTATTTAACTTGACATTATGTACAAACTGGGGGGAAAAAACATCTCACACAGCAAATACTTTTTAAAAATCACTCGGCACTCTTTTACACGCCTGGCTCACAGTAGAATTTTATTGAAAAGCCAGCATTTTAATGTCCTGAAAGGAAATAAACGTTGACTTGATCGATTGTAAACCGCCGGTTTTGACGCGTGCCTATTTCGATTTATTTTTAATTTTATTATTGACTGAGTGAGCAGCACGTCAACAAAGTGACGCTGAGTAAAAAAAAAAAAAAAGCACGAAACCTAATATACCCATTATCATATAAAAGGCATTATGGCATCCAGCCTGATAAGGATATACCAAGCAAGTGAATCACGACCAAAATGCAAGCGATATGATGAGCGTTTTTGATAATACCAACGTGTGACCTTCCAGGTGGTAGCTCATTAGAAATACCTTTGACAGGTAACCCAATCTGCTCAAAGGGTCTTCGATTGAGCGTGTTCCTAAATACTCAAGATGTGACTCCTAATCCCCCTTGGTTGCCTCATCATTCAGTTAATAAATATATTTTTCTCGAGACTCGACCATGATATTACTCCCGCTCGAGAGCAGAAATGTAAAGTCTGTCAGTAGCTAGTGGGTATGCCAAACTGGTTAAAGACAGGCATATATGACAAGCTAATCTGTTGTATTAAATTGCATATCTAAATCCAAATTTATTTATAAATGGAACTTTGTGTGTGCGTGTCCGTTACCTATAGACTCCGAAACAGCTGAACCAATTTTCTTGAAAATTGACACAGTTGTACTATAAGCGTCTGCGAGTGTTCCTAGCTAGGTTTTGTGTCGAGGTACTCCCGATAAATATTGAAAATCGATAATCGAAAAAATCGAGTTATAGAAAGAGTGGTCCGATTTTAATCAAATTTGATACACTCATAGACAAAGACATAAGAAACGATAACGATATTCAGAAGTTTCAAGGTTGCAGTTCTTACAAGAGTACAGAAAATCGATAATATAAAAGGCAAGATGTTTGTGTGTGTGTCTGTTTGTCTGTCTGTATGTGCTTTATACAAATCCACAATTTTTATCCGATTCTCACCAAACTTCACACAAATATTCTTTAGGCCGAGTCTGAGCTCCAGAACCATGGATTAGTTTTAAAGCTTTCATTACACCCGAGCAACGCCGGGCTATACTGCTAGTTTATTATAGCTCATTTTAATTTTATCACTTCCTATCAGTTAAAAATAAAAACCTACCTGATATAGCATGAGTATTTATTATTATTATAATCATCCTTGATTTTCTATTGTATACACATATCCTTCAGGGTCTCAACCAGCGACCTAAGGTCAGAAATGGATTCATGATATTTTTCACTAATCATTTTTGTTAATAAAAAAATAATTGCATCCGGCAGCAAGGCCTCTAATTGGGAGGTTGTGAGGAGCATGGAATCACCTCTTAATTGCTGTTGTTCTCAGGTCCACCCTGACCAGGGGTGGTAGCACCTATTAGGGTCCCAACTACGAGCAAATAGTATATCCCCCAAACTGGCGTTAAAACACTATGAAAGTATAAAAAACTTCTATAGAAATTATTACATAAAAATAGACTTTTATAGAAAAATATACATTTTTGAAGGAAAAATATTACCTACAAAACATTTTTAAAGGAAAAAAAATCATTACCATAACAGATTTTTGAAAGAAAAAAATTATTGCCAAAATAAATTTTTGAAGGAAAAAAAAATATTACTAGCAATACATTTTTAATACAAAACTAGAAGACATCCTCAGTTTTCTAAAATAAAAAAAATAAATAATTTTCATCAAAATCTGATTAAATTAGCCTTTTCACTATAATTGAACATTTAAAAAAAAGTCCTTAAAACCCCACCTTTTTGGCATTAAATAAAACTCAAACTCAAAAATTATCACATACATAGATAAAGCTCTTTGTAATGTGTTAGCCCTACTTTTTAGGACGATTTTTCTTATATTTTTAAAGATTTCCTAGGCTACCAGGAATCCCTTCAGTGAGTTTAGCGGAACCTTTTCCAATTAATTCGAGAGTTCTAACTACAACTTGAATTACTGACGCCCTCATTTTTTAGATTTTCACTTCAAGGTCCTTATATTTTGATATATTTTCTGAAGATCTTCAAAGTTTCGTTACACTCTGCAGGGAATACCATTTCAATAAGAAATTATATTGTTGTTGTTGTGGTCTTTGATTACTGTTTTTGGCGATCAGCTTTGATTGTTCTGTCTGGGTGTATAAAAGTCTCATAAATTTGTTACAAGTCCTATCTCTGTAACTGGGTCTGGTTGAAATTCATTCCAGTTTCTATCAGTTTATTTCCCGTAAAAATGAGCATATTTTCCAGGATAAATATTGGCTCATTGTATAATACTGAGATGTATATTCAATGCGTTCTAACACTGTGAAACCTGATACAAGATGGTCAATTATTAATATTTTATGTTCTTTTCTTTTACACAAATTTGTTTCCAACTGGAGATCTTCTGGTCATGCGCCCCTGCTGTTCGTCTCAGTGTTCTCGACAGGCTCCAAAGGAGAATCTGTAATGTGATTGATCCCGACCAAGCAGCTCGATTCCAGATACTTTCTCACCGGTGGGATGTGGCTTCCCTCTGTCTTTTCTACAAATATTTTCATGGCTTCTAATCTGACAAACTGAGGTCACTGGTGACCCCTCTACAAGAATTTACTCGTGCAACCAGACTGGCAATAAGGTCCCACCCTTTTACAGTTAAATCAACCAAATGCAGGCGACAATTCTACTTCATCAGCTTCTTTTCTAGCACTTCCCGCCTGTGGAACTCCTTTCCATATACTTGCTTTCCTGGCGGCTACAACCTCCAGGAATTTAAATGCAAAGTCAATTCCCATCTCTTATCTACTTAACTCCAGCACTTTCTACATCACCCCATCTATCTGGTTCTTTACCTTTCTTTCTACCTTCGCAATTGTCTTCACTCTTCTTCTCATGTCCTTTCTCTTTCACCCCCTGTAGCTGATTCGTCTTTCTCTTTACTCTACTCTTGCCTAAAACATTAGCTCTCTTATGTAACCCCCTGCACATCAGTGGCGGTACCACCTTGCTTGGGGCGAAATGATTAAACAAAATGTTTTCCATTTAGTCGTACTACCGCAAACGACCCTTTTCTTAGAATATTTACAGAGCCAAGCAACGCAGACTTCCTAAGCAATGAGATACACTTAGACAGTTTCTATTTTCTTAATGCAGGTTTTTTAAGTTCGTTGGTGTAGATCCCAACTGGGACAATAGTAGCCGGAACGTCCTACATTCTGGCACTCTCAATCCGGAGGTCAGTGAACTTATCATTACTTATTGACATGTTTACACGAGATATTTGAATCTGATTGTTATCGTTGTAGCGTAGGCTGAGTGACAACAATTGTCAAATCTTCAGTACATATTTCTGTATAAGTGAAAACTCAAATAAGGTTGGATTTTATTGTTTGAAACACGGTTCCAAAAATGGCCACTTATTAAGCTTCAAATTTTCTTCAGATACTGGGTGAAGTTATGTTATTTTCGCTTCATTAAGTCATCACTCTGTTATAGTGTTTCAGCCATATTTAAAATATGGCAGCTTTTTTTGGCAGCTTGTAAATTCGATTGGTAGCCGCAGCCGATTTTGAATATTATTGTTGTTTAAATTTTAACTTCATCTTTTTATTTGATAGCTTTATTCTTTTCTTATTACCATATTACTTTCTCAGAAAATCTAACACACATACACACACAAATATACATTTAATGTAGATAGACTAAACTATCGCCGGTCCACACTCCACCCACGTCTATTAAACAGGTGAAGAGGCTCATCCCTTGTTTCCTGTTTAGGATGCGGTTTCCAGTTTTCTCTTTTCCAATCTTTTCACTCTTTTCTTTCTTTCTTTTTCTTTTTTTTTTCCAATTGGAGTAGATAGACTAAACTATCGCCCGGTTCACACTCCACCCACGTCTATTGAACAGGTGAAGAGGCTCACCCCTTATTCCCTGTTTAGGATGTGGTTTCCGGCTTTCTCTTTTCCAATCTTTTCACTCTCACGTAGCCCCCTGCGCATCAGTGGCGTTATCGCCTTGCTCGGGGTGATATGATTAAAAACAGAAAAAAAAAATAGTAACAACTAAGAGTTGATATGGAGTAAAATATTACTGTTCACTTGAACCGATAATGTCACCGATACATTTTTTTTTTATTCTTCTGTCGAATGGGATGGCAGAATTACTAAAGCGATGGATTAGTTTTCTACGGTTTATCAACCTTTTGCAGGTTATTTAAAGCCTGAAAATATTTTTAGAGTGTAAGATGTTTTTTAATAAGTTAAAAAGTTATAGAAGTTTAATTAATCCATAGTTTGGTGGGTAGAAGAGATGGATTAATTACCTTTCCCAAGGGTATTTTCACCTAAGTGAATATAACGAACTCGAATGTAATTAGAACTCGTCTCTCCAATTAACAATTACGAGCTATTATCCATTACGCTATCCGTATCGTAGCTTACAACACCTGGTATTCCATCTAGGTACTGACCAGGCTCAATGTTGCTTAACGTACGGGAACCAGTGTTTCAACGTAAATAAACAAATCTGCAACGAAAATTGAACATTACTCCTGTGTGTAGGTAAAAAACCAAAAGGTTTCAGTAATTTTTATTCAAAAATATTTTTTCTCAAAAAATAGTATTTTTTAAAATTTTACCATTAATTTTTTAATAAAAAAAAAAGTAGATTTTAGTTTTAATATTTACAACAATTGAAAGTTTTAGAATCCGTAAAAGTAAAACGGTCCCGGTTGTATACACAAAGAAAGATGAAAGTGATCGTGGTTGATATGGTTGTGTTTTACTTTTTTCACATAAATCGATATTCGATTCCAGAACTTCGAATTCTAGTTTTCAAGCTAGCAGACGAGACTTTCTCATACTTGTAAAATTTATTGACTCAGACTTTTTCTGGTTTATTTTGTATTTGTGTTGTAAGCTGATCGGGGCTGCATATTTCATACCAGTTCAGCTCGAACCAAAGGTCGATTCAAGGATCTCGCGGACCCCCAGTCTCTGATACGAGCCCCCAACTCTACCACATCTTAATTTGCATAAGTTAGTAATCATGAAAATTTTATATGATTACCAACTTTTTAATTTTATTAAAATTTCTATTTTATAATAAAATAAAAATTTTATTATTGTAACCTAATGGAACATATGCAATATAGGTGAATAATTCAACTAGAAAAATTGAAAATAAATGCAATGGAATACAAATTAAAGACACATTATAATTCAATGTTTTAGTTTTTAACAACAAAACCGATATTTTTCTTGTTAAAAAGCTGAACACATTCAACATGGATAGAAAAAAAAATTTAGTGTTTTTTTCTTGCTTTTTATTTTGTTTTCGTTTTTTTTTTTTCTGAATTTAGCATGAGTAAAACAAAGTCACGAATTTGGATTTTTAAAAAAAGACCCCAGAATAACGCCAAAATCCGAAAAAAAATCATTTAATTAATAATAGTCAGTTGTGCTTCGTTTAATTTGTAACGTAAATACATGTAGGTAGATAAAAAAAAAACAATGTTCATAAGATAGCGAGGGCCAAAAACACTACTGGGCGCTTCCAATCAGACTTCCACCCCTCCGGTACGGGCGTAGTACACAGTGGCCCTTAGGCCTTCGGACTTAGGAATGGCGCATGATAGACTTCTAACAGATTCTCTCTACTTTTTAAATCGGAATTATCGGTTTTTGTAATTGTTTCAGTGGTTGGTATCCAATGCTAAATGCTGATCAGGAATTTAAATACTTCAACAGGTTATGTTCCTCTAGAAGATTTGGCGCACTATGTCAGACTAAGTCGTGTTCGCATAAAGATCAGAAACGGAGGGCTGTGCTGTGACCCTCGCTAATTATTATCATTCCGAGGGGCACGGCTGTGCGCACGCACGGGAGTAGGGAAATAAATTAGGGGCAATGACGGGGAAGGATGACTGACGGCTGGACTTGTCATTGGCAATTTACATCGACCTCTTACAATATCATTATTACGAAACTTCGTTTCCTCTTACTTAACGTCAATTGAAAGTACGACAAACTGTAACACTGTTCGGCATTTTAACTTCTCTTTTCTTTTCTTGTGTCTCACCACCTTCAAATTATTTTATTTTTTTTACTTAGTTTTTCTAAGTTATGTTTTTATGGTTTCATTAGTAGTGTGTTATACACTACTAAGTGTAAGTCTTCCAAACACACACTGTCACTTTGTTTTTTCTCTTTCCTTTTTGACTTTTGGTTTTCTTTTTACCAATTAATTACTTAGTAGAATTCTTATTTGATCTTTGTGTAAAGAACTTGTTTTTTCCTGTATTTTTTGCAATGGCAAATGTTTTTATGTTTGCTTTTTAAATTTTCGTCCTCGAGAAATTTTTGTTTGCATATTTTTTTTTGTCGAAGAAAATGAATATTTATTTAGTTTGAAGACTGAATATCATGTGAAGACGGTATATCTTGACTAATCTTCGCTAATTGATTAGCTGATCGATCTGTAAATATATTTTTTCAAAAGTCTGTCATTTATCTGTGAGCACTGATATTCACACTCGAGCATCACCATTATTCATACTGTCGAATTACACATCAATTACATAGGGAGAGATAACAAGAAAGAAAAAATGACATGTGCAATATAACCTCATATATAAGAATTTCTGCATGAAATGCACAAATTTTTAAGTTTGTATCTAATAAAAAACTCATAGAAAGAATCTTATTATTTCAGGGCAATGTTTAACAATTGAATGAAAAATTGCAAAAACTCTGTGTAATACGATTTTTTTTGTCCCTAAAAAGGACTGTGTATGTGTGTATATGTATATATATATATATATATATATATATATATATATATATATATATATATCCTACATAAATACCACATACATTCTGTTACACGTAAAATAATATTCATTCTCGAAGATGGCTAAAAATATAGCCTAAAGTGCTCGGATAAACGAAATATTTGACCAATTTTTAAATAAATTAGGTCCTCAAAAGAAAAAAGACATAAGATCACGTGAAAAACTACATAAAGACCTAACTATTATTATAACTTGTATTTTATATATATATATATATAGAGAGAGAGAGAGACACAGAGAGTATATATATCTATATAGTGTGTGTGTATTATATATATATATAGTGTGTGTGTGTGTATATATATATAGTGTGTGTGTATATATATATATTATATATAGTGTGTGTATGTATGTATATATACACACACTATATATATATATATATAGCCATTTGAGAAGTCTGAATTTTAACGAAGCTAGCAATTCTCAGGTGAAAATATCTATATATTCCCATTTGTTTCTATTTATCTATATATGTTTTATTAATAGAACAAGTCAAGAATGTTTGAGTGTTTTATATCTTCGATTTTGAGCACTCTACTACTGTAAATGTAAGACATAAAATTTATATCTATGTAGATATTATGTTTAGAGTTTATATTGAAAGAAACAGTTTAAGGAAAATTTTGAAACAGATAAAGGATAAATAATAAAAAAAATATTTTGTAATGAATTGTGTTTCATTAAATAAGAAACAAATAGAAAAATCTACATTTTCTACTAGTTCCTTATTGAAACATTTTGTGAGAACATAATTCATACTTTCAACACACACACACACACACACACACACACACACACACACACACACACACACGTTGCCAACCGTTATCTTTTGTCTTCACAATTCCTGTTCTTTTATTGTACTTTCGCCTTCAAGTTTTCTCTCTTTTTTTTCTTTTTTTCATATTTACTTCCAGTCAGTAAACCTTTAAAATATCAGTGGCTTTGTTGCCTCACCTGAGGTGAAATGATTAAAATAAATAAATATATATATATATGATGTGGTTTCCGGCTTTCTCTTTTCCAATCTTTTCACTTGTCTTTTTCTTTTTTTTTCTCCTCTTTTTCATTTTTTTTTTTTTTCAATTGGAGTAGATAGACTAAACTATCGCCCGGTTCACACTCCACCCACGTCGATTAAACAGGTGAAGAGGCTCATCCCTTGTTCCCTGTTTAGGATGTGGTTTCCGGCTTTCTCTTTTCCAATCTTTTCACTATTACGTAGCCCCCTGCGCATCAGTGGCATTACCACCTTGCTCGGGGTGATATGATTAAAAAAAAAAAAGATTTAAAAACGGAAAACATGAGTAAGATTTTTTAAAAATTACACTTTGAAGATTTTGTTGTGAAAGACAAAAGAACTTTGTTGGACATGGCAAAAAAAAAAAAAAGGAAAAAAAAACAAGGTTTAATTAATAAAATAAACATGGCAATCCCTTATTTTTAAGAACTTATCTATAAATGCCAACTATTTTTTTAATATTATACCAATGATAATTACAACAAAAGGGACATGGAAAAAAGATTTCGAACAAAATTTTTTTATCATTATGGTACACCTGCCTCCATAGCAAAGGGAAAATATTAATTGATCTTCAACAATAGAACTTTGTTTTTCTCATCCAGCTAACAACCGGAAATTGGTTCATTTAACGCCAATGCCCAATAAAAAGATTCCAGTCTAATTAGATGAATTAAATGAGAAAATTGCTTTAGTTTCAGCTATGAATAAAGTTACTCTTTGATATGAGATGACAAATTTCATCTTCATAATTGGAAGAAATGAGGAGAAGGAAAATTGGGAAATGCTTTCTCTCAGTATTTGGTTGGTGGGGGGAATGCAGAAAATGGATCATCAGTAACATTTTAGTTATTGCAATTTGTCAGAAATGTGAAAATGTTTGGCACTGACACTAATAATTTTGATTAGCATTACAATTATCATTCATTAGGCATTGAGTTTTCATACCAGTGGGTATCTGGTGTTTTTCATTGGAAATAATGGACAGCAAGTCTCTCTAATATTCCAGCACTTTCCATAGTATTCTTTATTACAATTTTCAGACCAGTAGTAGCTGGCAAAATTTCCTGGAAATGAAGTTACAGTAAGTCACTTCAAGACTGCAGAACTTTCCTCACTAGCCTTTGACACCAGTCGTATTTAGTAGCTTTCACTAGAGATCAAGTGACAGCAAGTCGTCTCGGTTCTCTAACTTGTACTCAATAAGTTTTAATGCTAAGCATGCTTGATGGCTTCCACAGCAGATTAGGTGATAACAAGTATCCTCAATACTTCAGTCATCTCTTTCATATTATTTATTGAATGTATTCTATGAATTTTCACCTCAGTAGTATATGGAAATATTTTCTGGAGATCAACTAACAGCAAATCCTAAAATTAAGCATATTATTTGTTTGCTCTACCAAGAGTAAAATGTTGATCCTACTACTTCTGACTAGGATCAAGATATTAGCATATAAATAGATAGATAGATAGAATGACGGAGACAAATAGAAATGAAGAGACTGTGATAGTGGAAAAATAGATAAAGATAGACAGAAATAGACAGAGAGAAAAGAGAGAGAGAGAGTAGAAATAGACTTTAGATAGCTAGACTGACAGAGGCAGGAAAAATGAAGAGATTGAGATAGTTTATATAGATACTTAGAAATAAATGAATCCCTGGATTTTATCTAAAATTAAACATCAACTTTTGGCACTGGTTGGAAATATGCTGCCATTATGCAGATTCAAATATCAATATTTATAAGGTTGCATCTTTTGGTCACCTGGTAAGAATCAAATTCAGTTTTTTAAATTAACTTATTAAATGTTGATTCATGATGAGGTCTTCATAATAGTGGTTTACCTTTCTACAAATATTTTCACAGCTTCTGCTCTACTGAACTTATCTTGCTGGTACTCCCTCTGCACGTATTCACTTGAGCTAGACTGTCAAGTAGGTCCCATCCTTTTGCAGTCAAATGTAACCAACACTTTGACTCTTATCAGTTTCTTTTCTCACACTTCCCACCTGTGGAACTCCCTTCTGTATACATGCCTACAATCTCGAAGAGTTTAAATGCAACATCACTCCCCATCTTTTCTCTCCTCGATTCCCAACTCTCCTCTCCTCGATTCCCAACTCTTCTCTCCTCGATTCCCAACTCTCCTCTCCTCGATTCCCAACTCTCCTCTCCTCGATTCCCAACTCTCCTCTCCTCGATTCCCAACTCTCCTCTCCTCGATTCCCAACTCTCCTCTCCTCGATTCCCAACTCTCCTCTCCTCGATTCCCAACTCTCCTCTCCTCGATTCCCAACTCTCCTCTCCTCGATTCCCAACTCTTCTCTTATTCTTTCTCCAACACCTCCCTGTATTTTCTTCCTCTTTCTTTTTATTCTTCTATCATGTAACTTTGCTGCGCACCAGTAAAAGTAATGCCTTGCCTGGGATAAAATGATTAGAAAAAAAAAAAAAACACAGATTAGCCCGGTCTAGCACAAGCTTACAAGTATTTTGCACTTGCTAACTTTTGCTCTACAGTATGGCACACTTTGTTTGTTATTCTTCTACAACAGAGCAAACAACAGGAGTTAAAATGAGAAAGAAGAGCAAAAATGCATCTTAATCAATTTCTGTAACCCATTAGGGTCATACAGGCACCATATGTACCCATTAGGGTCATACAGGCACCATATGTACCCATTAGGGTCATACAGGCACCATATGTACTTCAACCATAGCAGCAGCAGGTGTGTAAAGGGCAAGGTAACCTTACCGAGCACATCAGACTTCAGGCTGTTTTTTAATCCAAAGTTATCCTTCTCGCACACTGGTTGCCAGTTTAGAGAACTGTTAGTTCTGCTATTTAATCCATAGCAGAAGGGAGAAGAAATGGATTCATGCTTTTCTCAAGAGCATCGCCCGGTTCACACTCCACCCACGTCTATTGAACAGGTGTAGAGGCTCATCCCTTGTTCCCTGTTTAGGATGTGGTTTCCGGCTTTCTCTTTTCCAATCTTTTCACTCTTATGTAGCCCCCTGCGCATCAGTGGCGTTACCGCCTTGCTTGGGGTGATATGATTTTAAAAAAAAAAAAAATTTATGTGAAAGTGATCAAAACGAACTAGCCCAGAATTTGAACTCAGCTTGCAAATTTCACTTCCTGCATTGATATCGATTATATGACATGTATATCCAAAAAAGAATGCAAAAATTTTTTTCTGCTTTCTTTCTTATGCTCTTGACACACCCATGCTTGAATTGGGGGTAAATATGATGTCTAATTCTAGTCATTAATATCTCAAGCCTTCTTTCTTGAGGTGAAGTTTCATATTACATCCTACTCAAAAAACAAAAAAAAAACAAAATGACATATTGTTTTCTGAACTGTAAAATGTCAGGCATCTTTCTTTAAAGGTACTATAAATCATTGGTAGATTCTATTACCAACTTTTCAAGTGACTGTTCTCATCAACTGCCCACCAAAATGATTTTAGAATATTTTATATTTCTTCAAATTATCTCATGCCTTACAAAATAATTTCTTTGCTACATTATAAGTACAGATTTCATCTCCAATCAGTCAGTTAAATGCCATACGTGATACACGCTTGGCCAATCATGTCTCAAAAGGGACATGACTGACTGGGCAGAAGATTATTCCCCAGTAGGTTGCCATTACTTTCTGCAGTAGACTACTTTCCAGCCAAGGCTATAGAACCCAATCTGATCTGTTATTTAACCCATAACTGGAGGGAAGAGATGGATTAATACCTTTCCCAAGGGTATTTGTGCATAAGTAAATGCAAGATATTCAGTTGAAATTTGAACTCAGCTCCCAGATTTCTTGTTCCAAGTCGATATCGGCTATACCACAATGCACATCTACAATATGTATACAATTAGACATTTTTTTTTATTTTTATAAACAACTGAGGGTTTTAACCTAGACTCAAGTTAGTTATTTTTGAGGACAAGAATTTAGTACTCAGGTAACTTAAGCATTTAATGCTTAGGTCTAATAAATAGTTTCAGCTATTTTGAGTTTTTATTTACAATTTGCACTATATAGTATTTAGTATCTAATGATCTTGATAAAATACAAAGAATCATCTGCAATATTATTAATCCTTACTTGACATCTCAGCTTAAAGTCATTCACACCCCTATAATGTAGCTTCTCTCTGCCTTTTCTATAAATAATTTCATGGTAACTGTTCTGATAAATTTTCCTTTTCAGTAACTTGACTTTATGAATACTCTACTAGATTAGAGGAAAGGTCTCGTCATTTTACAGTTGAAATTACTAGATGTAATTGTAAGTTCTATGCTAATAGTTTCTTCTATCACATTTCTCACTTGTGAAACTCTCTTCTGGCTTCTTGCTTTGCTGACAAGTTAGAACTTCAAAAATTCAAATTCATTGTCAATTATTATTTTCTTTCTTTGTAATTTTTATTATTTTATTATCATCTCTCCTTAATATTAGTTTTTCTGATATTCTCTAACCTCTTGTGTCCGAGAAGCTTTATTGCCTTGTTTGGGGTGAAATGATTAAAAAAAAAAGAAGTTGTCGAAAGGCCTATTTTATGTCCTGAAAAAACTTGGCACCTAAAATGAAAAATTCAATATATAAGAACAATTAGAGGTAAATATGCTTAAAGAAAGTTTGCTTGTTCTTCTGTGTGCCATGTTCTTTCAGGACATCACTTGATTATGGTTTTTCAAAACTTCCTGTTTTTTATAGTCCTTAGTGAATTTTTTTTCTTACTATCTCTCCTAACCCCTGTTCTGCCAACCATTCACACTAGCTCATTAGGTAGGTTATGTACTGCTTTCTTTCTTTCTTTCTTTCTTTCTTTCTTTCTTTCTTTCTTGCCTTTAATATGTCCTGTAAGTGTCAAATTTTTTAAACCCTCTTTCCTCATTATGTGCCTTAGAAATTTAAACTCTTTCTGATGCTTCATATAAGTGTCCTTTATTTTTCTTTCTTTTTTTTTCTAGTGAATTTTATTTTGAGCACTTAGTATGCTAAGCTTGTGTCTACACTTAAAAACAAGCATGGTTTACATTCTCAGGTGTAATTTTATTTCTCATTTGTATGAATAATGGATCATTTTTAATAGCAAAAAGTTTGTGCAAAAATGTTGAATACCTTTGAGGATAAGGGCATGACCAAACACTGTATATATTGCCATTTGCTGTTAAGGGGATAGATTTCTAGAATTCAGTTAGATGCCTCTAGAGGCTTCTTTTTTTCTTTGTATTTTTTGTTTTTAATGACACACTAACAAGCAAAAAAAAAAAAAAATGCAGACATACAAGTAGTAGCATTATCTCAAACATTTGCTTTTATGTTAGAAAGCCACTTATTTAAAGGGAATTGTGGGAATGAAAGAAGAAAAGTTAAAGACAATATGGTAGTAAGCCTGTTTCTTTTATGAGCTTCTGGTGGTTTGTTTTGTCTTATGCCAGAATCCTTATCACAATAAACTAAGCCCAACCCACAAGATATAAGCAGTGTAGCAAATCCCTTGGGTAAATAGAATGAGGACTTAAATAAATGTATAAAATGTCTATTTTAGAGAACTTTATTTCCTATAGGCCATGTTTTTTCCATTTCTTGGGGTTCATTTAAGACAAAAGCTTACTTATCATTTTGCAGTTCTAGTGTTTGTTCCTTGAACAGTATCTAATTGTGTATGGGTGAAATGATATGAGATTTATTTACTGAAATAACTGTTATTTTCAAGGTGTAGTTGCATGTGTGTTGTGATGCAGTGGATATCAACTTGGAATGACAAATCAGGGAGCCACGTTCGAATTCCAGTTGAATTCATTGCATTCACTTATGCACAAATACCATTGGGAAAGGTATTAATCTGTCTCTTCCCTCCAGTTGTGGGTTAAATAACAACAGATTGGGTTCTATAGCCTTGGTTGGCAACAAATCTACTGCAGAAAGTAATAGCAACCTACTGTGGGAAAATCTTCTGCCCAGTCAGTCATGTCTCTTTCGAGACATGATCGCCCAAAACATGTATCATGCATGGCACTTAACTCTCTGAGAGGGTTGTAACATTTATCAGTAAACACAACCATTGATCTGATTGTGAGTTTTGGCTTAAGTTTCTAACATCAGTTCACAACCATTCTAGGAGACACAAACTTTTATTTCAAGCATTGAGTGCAGCTTCTAATGTACATTGAGACATAAATCATTTTTGGTTTTGTTAATCAACTTTATTCTTACAAACTAAAGTATAATTACATTCTTTTCAATATCTATTCACCATTATCTGCATTGTTGACCTGTTGCCACTTCTCAGGGGAAACTCTGATAACTTTTATGTAAAATTACCCAGGCTTTGATGTGAACATTTTTCTACAAAGGCTCAATTCTGGTTTTCATTAAAGAAAATTTTCCCCACTCAAAGGGTTACAAAAGAAAGGTGTTCCAAGTTTTGAGCCTGAATTTGATCCCTTTTAGACTGATTCAAAATTTCTATTTTATTTGATTTCCTTATAATAATAATGATAATAATAATAGGTTGAATCATGAATAATTTTCATTTTTGTTTATCAACTGGATTCTTCAAAAGTTAAACTACAATTATATTTCCCCATCTAAATATTTTGCAGCAATCAAAAAAAGGTAATAATAATCAGTTACTGCTCGGTCAGGTGAATATAGCAGGTGAAGTAGAACAAACCAAGTGAGGTTTTTTCTTGCCGTATGTGGCCTTGATCAACATGTTTCCTTTAATCCACTGTGTACACTGCTATACAATGTAGTGCACAGAATGAGAAATCAGAAAGCCAAGTTTAAATTCCAGTTTAATTTGTTGCATTCACTTACACACAAATATCTTTGGGAAAGGTATTAATTTATCTCTTTCCACCAAGCTATGGTTTAAATAGCAGGACAGACTGAGTTATGTAGCCTTGGTTGGCAACTGATCTACCACAGAAAGTAATGGTAACCTAGTGTGAGAAAATCTTTTGCCCAGTCAGTCATGTCTCCATCAAGGCATGATCACCCAAGCATGTATCACATATAGTACTTAACTGACTGACACTGCCATGTAAAAACTAAGGTATGTTAATAAACTCCAAATTTATACTTAACTAGCTGATTGGTTTCAAAAATGAAAAGTACTTATGACTCAACATAAGGTAATCTTTTCTTTGCTTGTTAGTAATCCCTTCAATCAAAAATGTCACCAGTTGTGACATCTCATTATACCACAAAAAAGATCTTTATAGACTGAGAACATCCTTGCATAATGACCTACAAGCCTAGTAAATTAAAGCATAGGTTTGTGAATTTGGTGGCATAGTAATTGTGAGATAAATCCCTAGGCCAGGTAATACATATTTGGACTTGATGGAAATGGGGTGGGTAATAACTGTGCAGTACTAAGACCAAGACAAAATATCCTGAGATACAGGAATAATCTACTTTCATAGACTAAATAAATGGTTCACTTTGAAATTCCGGTTGGCTTACCAGGATCAAAATAAACCTAATGAAGGTTGGACGTCACAATGTCCAAAATGTTATGATACTAATAACAAAGATGCAGAAAATGGTACACATGTAAATAGTGTAAATATTCCACCTAATGATAATAATAATCACAGTCCTACTCACTTATTGCTATCCATGATTCTACTAATAACAGAAAAGTACTTAATGCATGATAATAATATCACACATTGAAAAGTAATGTACATATTTACATGTGTTCCACACATAGAAACTATAGCATGTATGTAAAAACAAGCAGAGTGAAAAGGTAACAAAAAATTACATCTTGCATAAAATGATTCTCAATGGGAACTAAAGCTGCTGAAGATTCTTCAGTGTTTCTGGAGAACTTATATTTAGGATTCCAAATTTGAACAGGCTAGTGTAGGCAGAATTAGAATCTATCCATGTGATGTCCTTGCCTTGCTCATGCTAAAAAAAAAAAACTGCTCAGTTTGTTTCCTGGAGGCTGACTCAAGGATTGAACACTGCCATCACTCTATGAAGGGACGTCGCAAAGACCCCCATGACTTCATCTCAACCAAAACGAGATAATTACCTATTGTATCCCTGTATACTAAAACAGAAGACAAGATACCTCTATGCATTGATAGTAGAATGAGAACAATCTATAAATGTAAACTAAATGAAGAATTTAAAAACTCCCTGAAAGTTCTTCAAATTGACCAATACTTAAAGAAAGCAGGAGAACAACAACGACAGAGATGAGAATGTTAGTCTGAATGTAAATAATTGGAATAATGATTGCTAGTCATCCCAGAAACAGAAGCAGACATTCTTTTTTGAAGGACATGCCTTTGAAGTGAATTTAAAAACATCTTAACAAAATCACTATATCAAAGTCTATAAAAAAAATGTCAACAGAAATATTATTTTGCTCCAAAAAGAGTCATTCAGCAAAACTATAGGGCACAAATTAATTGTTTACTGTGCTATAAAAATGGTTCTAATTGCATATCCAGAATATATTAGAAGTGTGGACAAATTATTATTCATTCAAAAAAATAATTGATTATTTATTAAATAATTAACAGAAAATTTAATTTGTATTTTGAGACATCAGCTTAAAAAAATTTATTTTTTTAATTTTTCCGCAATAAGTTAGAGAGCAAAGCTTAAGGACAAGATGGGATTCTTTGCCCTTGTTCATGTGTCATGGTGCAAAATTTTAATTAATTTCACAATTTAATTAAATTAGATTAAATTAAAATTATTATTTACTGACAGATGCATCTGATAAAAGGACATTTTTTTAAAATTCGAGCTTAGAATGTTCATTTCAAGACTTGGTGAACTTCAGAATTGAAAAAAAAATGTATCTTAAAAAACAAATTGATTTTCTTTTTATAATTTCTTTTTTAACTGAAATCTTGATGGAAAATTCTGGACTATTGACAAATTTGTGACAGTTTATGGAAAAATAAATTAACAGTTCAGAAACGTTTTTTTTGCTTTATTTATATATTTTTTTAGATTTATAAAATTTCATTTTTCATGTGGTAAATTCTTTCCCTCTTTGTCTTCAATTTATTTCTCATCTTTTCTTCCTTCCTCTTTCTCTCCATTAATATATTTTAAATACATAGTATAGATTGTTGTGTATATGTAATTACCTTTCTTTGTCTTTGACTATTTTATTTTTCCCTCTTGGTTCAACAACTGTTCTTTCTCTCTCTTTAACCCTTTTCCTTCTCTCTGTATTTCTTACCTCTTTTCCTTCTTCTCTTTATCTCTTTTCCTTCTTCTCTTTATCTCTTTTTCTTTATCTCTTTTTCTTTTTCTCTTTATCTCTTTTCCTTCTTCTCTTCTTCTCTTTTTCTTCTTCTCTTTATCTCTTTTGCTTTATCTCTTTTTCTTTATCTCTTTTTCTTTTTCTCTTTATCTCTTTTCCTTCTTCTCTTTATCTCTTTTTCTCTTTTATCTCTTTTTCCTTCTTTGTTTATTTCTTTTTCTCTTTATATCTTTTCAAAATGGGTATTTTCTCTCCCATTCTCCACATTTTTAAACTAAACATTTCCAAGAGATTTTTTTCTTGATAACTACTGAGTTTAGTCTTGTACAGACAAGACCAATTGGAGGGAAAAGTAAAATGGAGGATAACATTCATGACTAGAAAATCAGCATTCAAAATCACGGTTTTTAACTAGACTAAAATACAAATCTCTGATACCAGTGGAAAAGTATTGCATAAAAAAAAATAGTCCACAAAAATATCTCATAAGCTTAGGTAGGTCTGGCACAAGACCACATGGGATGAAAACCACTATAGTAATTGAACATACTTGTTATCTAATGCTTGGCATTGATATGTATTGTATAACTTAGTTTGACACAAGGTGAGAACAGTAAGGCATCTAGTGAGAATCAAACATACAGCATTAGTGAATTAATATCTAAAGTAACTTTGTTCCCCATAATAATCTATGCCTTTCATATGTCATGACTCTTCAGGACATAAGCGGTGATGGTGCTACATAACTTTCTATTCTTTGTAGCTTTTAATAATGTTTGTCTTTTTTACTATTCTTCTAATTCTATTTTGCCATCCATTTATGCAAGCTTTTTAGGGAGAATATTTGCTGCTTTCTTTTGCCCTCTTTGCTGTCAATATATCCTGTGAGTGTCAAATTCTACAAGCCCACTTTTCTCATTATGTGTCCCAGAAATTTTAACTGTCTTTGATTTTAAGTATATCTAGCACATGGTTACAAGCATGGCTGTATCTGACTACCGGGCACACCGGGCATGGATCCGGGCCGATCCGTGCAATCATAGTGAAAATCAGAGCAAGGAAAAATGTCTTCATCAGAAATCAAACTAAACAATTCACAAAGAAAGAAAGAAAGACGAAGAAAACATCCAAATGAATGCAGTAAAAATCTGTTTGTTTATTTATTAATTTTGGGAGAAAAGATTGGTTATATTCAGAAAGTCCAAACCCATTTCCTGCTTTCGTTCACATTCTGTGCCTAATTTCCATTGGAATAGATGAAAAAAATCTGCAAAAATCAGTTTCTGGAAATGGGTGACACTGATGACGTCATCATATTGTCAACTAATAAATCTGGGCAATTTTCTCTGTGCCCGGTGTTTTTTTAGCATCAGCTATGGCCCTGGTTACAAGCATGAATAACAGTATTGTCTGTGAAACAACATTGTTAACCACTGCTCTATACCAAAGCAGCCATCTGTATATTTTTTTTCTTTTTGTCTGGCTTATCACGACTTATTTCATTAACGACTCTGTTCACTTACCTTTCTCTTTCTGATATCTCTCTGTCTTTTGCTTTCCTTCCCTTGGGAATACAATATCCCGTCTCTTGGAATACTCTTGGAACTTCCCTTTGGAATACAATATCCCATCCCTTGGAATGCTTTTAAAAAGTCCCCTTGGAATACCATGTCTCATCTGTTGGAATACCATATCCTATCTCATGGAATACTGTTGAAACTTCCCTTGGAAATACAATGTCCTATCTTTTGGAATACCCTTGGAATACACTTGGAACTTTCTCTTGGAATATCATTTCATATCCCTTCAAGTATTCAGTTTTTTGAGAAACATTTTTGAGAATAAAATATCCCATTTTTTGATATATCCTTGGAACTTCCCTTGGATTACCTTTGGAACTTTCCCTTGGAATACTATGCCAATTTACCAAGGACTACTCTTGGAACTTCTTGAAATATTGTGTCTCATCCCGAAATATTTTCAACTGTTTATTCCATATCTCTCTCTTTATATCACTGTCTTCTGTTATAATTCACATCCTCTTTTCTTTCTGACTTTATTCGATCTGGTATAAATCTTGTTCTATGGGACTGAAGACAAATCAACGCTGATCATTTTAAAGAGAAATACATTTCTTTCATTCTGACACCAGGTTCATTCTTCTAGTGAGTCTAAAACCTATTCTCTACAATTGGAGAGGGCCTAAAGAATTTCTTACTCTCATAATATATTAAAAGCAAGAAAGAGTGAAGAATCTACTTAAGAAGTTTTAGTGAGTGGATAGCAAAACAAATACAAGGAGGGATGGTAAAGAGTCAGATTTTATTTAGAACAATAAAAGACGGAAAGTCACGGAGAGCCATGATTGTCTATAACCTAAAAAGACTTGATGCATAAAAGAAATTTAATTTCTTATCAATCAATCATCATGATTTTGAAGACCTAAATTTCTTTCATTTTGATACAGTTTCATTATTTTATTTGGTCAAAAAATTATTTTCTTGGATTAGAGACATTGGTTATTGATGAACTATAATAGATTTGAAGAAAAATTTCTTTCATTTTTATACTAATTTCATTATTCTAGCAAGTTTAAAACTTGTTTTCTATTGCCTGTCTTTGTGTAACTCCCAGTTTTTCTAACAAAAACATGAAAGGAAGTTAGCACAGAATGTGATGAAAACATTTTTTATAAAGGCTTTTATAATATATATATAAAAAGTAATCTGTGAGTCTGTGTGTGACTGTTCCCTTTGTGCACCTGCATTTTTTAATCTACACCATTCAAACTTTCTAGAGACACATATCTACAGGGAAGCCAGATCGACACATACTTTTTGAGTTTTAAGTTCAGCAATTTTCCCTTTTGCATTTTTTGGCCAATGGACATGATTGTTTGTATTTGCTCCATAAAACATCTAAGATGGTTGCTGAATTATGTCACAGAAATCAAATCACATGTGTCAAATGTGACTGAAATATTTTTTTAATTAAAAAAAAGAAAAGCCTTTATATTTAATATTTATTCTGACATTTTAAAAATTCATTTGGTCAACAAAAAAAATGTGAATATTTTTCCCCCTAATTTTGAAGCAAAAGAAATGTTTTTTTTTTTTTAAAAAAAAAGTATTTTTTCAAACAAAAACAAAATATGTAAAATAAAAAGTGGCATCTTCTCCTACTACTAAAATGTTCTGAGTTGCACGGGCAACGCCAGGTTATGATGCTAGTAAGAACATAAATGATGAAAGCCTCATAAATATATGTCCATCATTAAAATCCATTTATTTATTTTCACTGCATTTCAGTAACTGTCTCGTATTTTCTTTTATGATTCTATTACACATAAAAACCTATACTGACCTCTTAAAAGATCCAATGTATAACATATATTATTATATATAATCATAATAATATATATTATATAACATATAATAACATGCACTTACAGCAAGTTAAGAACAATATGGCTGAATATTTTCTCAAAAATGTTGATCAGTTCATATTTGTAATCCTTCCACAACAATGGACATTCTTGAGTAAAATGATAACAATAACTCTCTGAAGGAATCTCGTCTTTCACTTTAAACCAACCATTCTGCCTTCAAACTTTGTTCCAATTTTAATCACTCCACTTGGTGGAATTTATCAGCCTTCAAAAAATTAGTAATGGACAAAAATCCCTGTAGCCAAGAAATTACTCATAGATTTATTTCAAAGAATTCTACTCTTACACACAGTAGATATTATTCCTCTGTATTCTAGCAGAGAATATTGACTTAGACTGTACTCATCAATTTCAGTTTGTTTGTAGCCAGAATTATCTCAGACAAAATGGAAAGATTCCATTTTTCACAAACTGCTACTCAAGATTCAGTCAGTTAATTGCCATACGTGATACATGCTTGGGAAATTTCAGGACATGACTGACTAGACAGAAGATTTTCCTGCAGTAGGTCACCATTTCTTTTTGCACTAGACTGGTTGCCAACCAAGGCTATAGAATCAATTCTGTCCTGCTATTGAACCCATAGTTGGGAGAGCAAAGTTTGGCTATTATTTTTCTCAAGAGTATTTGTGTATAAGTGAATGAATTCGACTAGAATTCAAAATTGGCTCTCCAATTTCTAATTCCAAGCTGATATCCATTACTCAAGATGACATATTCAAAAACTGAAATTAATAGAATCTTGAAAACAATACAGAACATTTCCATTTAAATTCTGAAGGAATAACACTGGTATAATAATACTAACTCATCCTTCAATAAGTTTAAATATGCAGCTGAAAGAAAAAAAAATTATTTTCTTCAAAGAGAATAACTGGTTATTTGAATACATGTAATAACAAAATATATCCTCCAAAAATTGAGCAAAGTCTCAGGACATAAGAAAGTATTTTTTTTTAATAATCATATCACTCCAAGCAAGGCATTTTACTGCCACTGTTTTGCAGGGGATTACATAGGGGAAAAAGTTATGAGAAAGAGTGACACGTTATAGGATAGGAGATGTCAGGAAGTGGGTAAGAGAAAGATGAGAATAATGATGAGAGTGGAATGGACGGAGAAAGAAGCATGAGAGTGAGGATGCAGGTTAGTAAGATAGGAGATAACTATTGACTTTACATTTAAATTCTTGAAGATTGTAGCTGTTGGGGAAGCAAGTAAATGGAAGGGAATTCCACAGGTGGGAAGTGTGAGAAAAGAAGCTGATGGAGTAGAATTTGCATTTACATTTTATTGGTTTCACAATAAAAGAGTGGGACTTAGTTGCTAATCTTGTGGCTCGAGTCAGAAAAAGAGCAAATTTTGAATATGCTTGAGAAACACTAATTATATTATTCAGACTTTTGTTCTCATCTTTGCTACCATGGTTACAACCTTTCAGCCGTTGTACACTCTGGCATTTTTCAGGTGCTAGGAATTTTGAACAGAAACCTTTATTCCTAGCACCTAAAGAAGGCTCAAAAACATGCAAATAACACTGTATTTTTATTCTTGCTGAAAGAAAGACATGTTGTCATTATTTTCTGTTTTTGCATATACAGTAGAGAAAAGAAAATGAGAGGGATGCTGTGCAAGTCACCTGCATGGTGTACTAGCATTTTTCTTTTTTTCTCTTTAATGTGCAAGAGATTGATAAGCAAAGCTTTGCAATCCACGGGATTGGGGCTTCGGGGTTTTAGCTATGTCCTATTTCGAGGTCATTTTGAGATTATCTGTACTAAACATGAAGAACATGATGCGCTATTTATTCTAAGGCCAGTCATCATTAATGTAACAAAACTTTCCAGTGTCCCAGGAACCAGTGCCATATTTGTGCTACTTCTTCTGACCCTACACACTAGCCATGCATGTGGTTGCTTTATTACAAATTTAGTAAAATTTAAAAATCTGCTAAAATATGAAATTATTATTAAATGGTAATTCTTTAAAAAATAACCTAAATCTACTTGGGTATTTCTTTTTCCCCACTCAGGTAAATTTTTAAAGCCCAAATTAGAAATATATATCCATAAAAATGGTCTTTTTATATACATGTCTGTGGTATTCTCACACAGTCACATGCCATATTAAGATGGCGTTGTCATACATATTTCAGCTCGCTGTTTTGCTGTTCATTATAACACATTTGTGAGTTGTAAAGCAATGACATTAACATGAGTGAGTAATTGAAAAATGTACCCATAATAAATATGAAACTAAATTGTAAATGTTAAAAAGAAAAAACAAAGTCAGATATCCTGGCAGTCTCCTGTGGTGTAGAATGTGACTACTGTTTCTTTGTTTTCCTGGAAACTCTCTACATACTGGCAGCCAATGGCTTGCGTACCAACACCGTTATGTGTACCACACTTTGAGTAGCACTGATGTAGACTACGTACTTAAAATTTAAAATAGAATTTTGAAAACAGGGCAGAACATTCTGGCTTAAATTCTGAATGGGTAATGCTGGAATAATAATGAATTTTCCAATAAGCTAATCTAAACTTATTTATAAATGGAACTTTGTGTGTCTGTGTGTGTATCCGTTACCTATAGACTCCGAAACGGCTGAACTGATTTTCTTGAAAATTTACACAGTTGTACTATAAGCAACTGCAAGTGTTCTGAGCTAGGTTTTGTGTTGAGCTACCCCCGATAAATATTGAAAATCAATAATTGAAAAAATCAGGTTATAGAAGGAGTGGTCCGATTTTAATCAAATTTGATACACTCATAGACAAAAACATAAGAAACGATATTCAGAAGTTTCAAGGTTGCAGTTCTTACAATAGTGCAGAAAATCGATAATATATATAAATATATATAAGTCAAGATGTGTGTGTGTGTGTGTCTGTTTATTTGCCTGTATATCTGTATTTTTTTCAGCCCTTTTATTTTAGTTTTTGCTTTGGGTTTGGCTCTAAGTAGGTATGATTGTAGTTCTTAGTCTCAGCCATGATACCATTTACTCAAGGGATTTATTTAGCCTTCAAAATTCAGGTAACAACGAAAAACTTATTTGATATGGATACCAGGAAATCAAAATTTGACTTACATCGATTCATTTTACTTTCAGTCTGTGGTTTCGCTTTAATTGGAAACAACTATTGCTTTTTAGTCTTTCGTGCCAACGTCCAAAGAGTCTAAGCTCCAGGACCAGGGATTAGTTTTAAAACTTTCATTAGACCTGAGCAATGCCAGGCTATACTGCTAGTTTGTCTATATATTTACATTGTTTGGTCTGTTGTCGTCATCTTTGTTGCCATGGCCACATTTCAGCTGTTGTATACACTAACCTTTTTTCAGGTGATTGAAACTTTGAACTAAACCTTTTAATTCATTCACTGATGTCTAAGGACATCAGTGAACGAAAGGACGTAAATATTTCATATACTGATGGACATTCAAGGACACATGACCAAGTGGATAAAAGCATTGATTAGATCCAGTGACTTGATCCGAAGAGTTGTTAGTTCAATACCTGGCTACAACAGTGGTGAACAAAAAATCTTTGCAAGTTGAGTTAAATGGAGATAGCTAAAACATCTGGAAGTGGCACAGGTCATGGAACAAGAACAATCTACCACATTGAATGGAATAAAGGGTTCATTTCAAAATTCCAATCACCTGAAGAATTTCAGAGCATACAATAGCCAAAACATTGTAGATATGGCATTACAGTTGAGAACATATGTTCAAACAATGTAAATAAATGCTAAGAATACCATAGACGATCTTACAAATAACAAAACTCAAGAAAAATAGGAAGAACAAGTGAAGCTAATCATACATACACAGAAAGAGACCAATCGCCTCCCCCCTGCTGCAGAATGCACCTTGTGGCCCCTCAACCTGCAAAATGCAACTTACGCATCCCCCCCCCCCCAACATACTGGATCCACAATAAATGGTACTTCAAACAAAATAACATATTCTCGGAATGCAGATATTCTGTGATCATAAAAAAACTAAAGAAGTCGGAATTGGCGTTTTGAAGCTATACATTACAAACATTTTCACAACTTTTAGCTAATTTTCATGTATGTTGAAACAAATATCTATAATCTATTTCTCTCTCAAGTTCATTTTTTTTAATTACAAATGATTTATGGCCTCTATCAAAGATATATATATATATATATATAAATCCAGGTGAAGAGGACTTGAGGTTTTACTATTTTGAATGCCCCAGCATTTATTATATTATGAACAGTGCTCAATATAAATATTATAGAGCTTAATACACTCTTATAGTATAACTAACATCAAACATTGCCTGCTGAAGATAATCTATCTCGAAACATAGAAATTTCCGTGTTGCAATGAACAATTTATTCATAACTATATGATTTTACATATATATATATATATATACATATATATATATATATATATATAAAGAGAAAGAGCAAGACGGGTTTATAGATGTCTATTTCAACATACAGGTATGATAATAAATTTCCAGTTAATCCTAATAATTATTTAGTTAATTTTTTTTTCATTACAATAGATCTGCAGGGCCAAGGAGTCTTGCAGCTTTCTGGGGCCTTGCGGGGGAGGGAATCTAGGGAACTTGCAGCCCCTAGGGAATTTGCACTCCCCCAGCAATTGTGGGGACCCTAAGCATGGCCCTGAGACCAATGAATTCTCTCTAAGATCCAATAAGAAATGAGTGCTTAGAGAATTTAACATTCAAAGAACATATTGAAGGCAAGCAAAGCAGCAAGAAACCTACTTAAAAAGTTTGTGTGAATGGATGGAAGAACAAAGGCAAACATTAACGTTAAAGGGTTAAAAGTTGTAGAGATTGCTTATGTCAGTGAATGAAATAATAGGTTAAGCTTAAAATTCTAAGACCCCTGATGAAGTATACAACAGCTGAAGCATCATGAATATAACAACAAAGATGGACAAGAGTTCAAATAATGTAAATAATCTAAAGACTAGCTATGACTGCACTGTATCATTATCATCACTCCTCTAATATAGATTACTAGCAGTATAGCCCGGCGTTGCTCAGGTGTAATGAAAACTTTTATATATATATTATCAATTTTCTGCACTATTGTAAGAACTGCAACCTTGAAACTTCTGAATATCATTTCTTATGTCTTTGTCTATGAATGCATCAAATTTGATTAAAATCGGACTACTCCTTCTATAACCCGATTTTTTCGATTATCAATTTTTGATATTTATCGGGGGTACCTGAACACAAAACTAAGCTTAGAACACTTGCAGATGCTTATAGTACAACTGTGTAAATTTTCAAGAAAATCGGTTCAGCCATTTTGGAGTCTATAGGTAATGGATACACACACAGACACACACAAGTTCCATTTATAAATAAGTTTAGATATTCCATATAAATATTTAGTTTCAGGCTTGTTAATGTTAAATATGAGTTCCAAGATTTTAATGATCTTGAGTCATTATTTCAAAATAGGTCTTGTATTCAGTGAATCTGTTTGCACTAAATGGGAAGTACACAGAAATGAAACAATATCTGAACATCTTGCTGAAAAAAACGTTTAATAATTTTCTCTTTAACGCTTTAATGTTCAACCTGCCCCATGTATACTCTGCCGTAATATATCATGATGTAGTGATATGTAAATGACTAACTAATTAGCATAGCTAAGGCATAGACTATATAAATGACCAAGCAGTATGAGTAGAGCTGCTCTTAGTATGTGAGATAAACAACTACAGCTGAACTGATAAAATACGAAGGAAAGCACACTTCATAACTGATAACATCAGCCCATATAATGCAGGAATACATGTAATCAGTAAGACTTTGATGACGAGCAGTGAGATTTTGAGAGCTGATATTTACAGGTCGGGTTTGAGAGCATGTTGAATGCTAATGGGTTAAGTAAAAGCCAGAAATAGATAATGATCAGTTGTCGGTTTCTCTTGTTTTTTTGGGTTTTTTAACATCATATTCTTTCATTAAATAAGCCAATCATAACTCACCACAGATTCAGTCAATCAGTTAAATGCCATATATGATACACACTTGGAAGATCATGTCTCTTTTAATTCATGACTGATTAGGCAGAAGATTTTCCTGCAGGAGGTTGCTATTTCTTTCTGCAGTAGACTGTCAACTAAGGCTCTTGAGCCTAAATCTGTCTTGCTATTCAACCCTTGGCAGAAGGGAGAATCCAAAGGGTATTTGTGCATAAGTGATTGCAATAGATTAGACCGGAATTTGAACTCAACTCTCACAATTTCTTACTTCAAGCCAATATCCATTATATCACGGCACACATCCACAGATTTCTTTATCACCTGTAAATTGCCCTGTGTCCTTGGGGAAAGATAGTATAGTGGTTTCCCATTTCTTTCTCTATGATTTGGATTTTGTATTCAGAGTTTTGCTTCTCTTAGAATGCTAGTCACCCAAGGTTAGACAGTTTAGTCTACCTTCTATTTAACCCATAGCTGGGGGTGGACATAGAAGAACCTGATTCATGTCTAACCCAAGAGAATCTGTGCAAAAGTGGATTTGAACTCAGCTTGCTGATTCTACTCCATGAACCGCTACACCACCTTCACAGCCTCTAAAACATTCAGAAGATTTAGGATCATGAAAAGATACCATATGATGAGTATTATATTAAGCTTCAAGTCAAATAAAGTTGATCAGACTATGAAACCATAGTTGCTACTTGCTAATATGCTCTAGCTTGTTGTCTACACTGTATTAATCTGGTGGCTTTTAACCGCAAAACAAGAGGCAGAAAAGAATCCTGGAAACAGAAAGAGTATTGCAAGACGAGTGTCACTGTAAGATTACATAAGTCACGAAGAAATCTCCAAGACAACATGACACAAGACATAAACTGGATTATATATTAACAGAGCTTGCCGATAATAAACTGAAAAAAATAAAATATTTCACTTCGATAAATTTGGAAAATAAACAATCCAATTTTTTTAAACTAAAATCTATAATAACATTTCATTAATATCCCCCACAAAAAAAAAAAAAACATTGCTCATTAAGTAATCTCAAAAACAAGCAAATAATAATATCAGCTTACAGTATTTTTATCCTTATTGAAAGAAAGACATTGTCATTATTATTTTCAGTTGCTGCATAACAGTAGAGAAAAGAAAGTGAGAGGGATGCTGTGCAAGTCACCTGCATAATATTTTAAGACAATTCCAAATTTTTAAAATAAAGTTGGTATCAACAAATAATTACTTTTCTATAAAAATATTTACTAAAACTCCTGAGTTGGGGGGAAGGGGTTGATTAAAGATGCAAGCAGCCAAAACTTTATTGTTATTATACTTTTTAAAACTCTCTTTGCATCTCTAATTTTTCATTGGAAAGTTATAGAGATGCTAAATAATTTGGAATAATCCAATGAGATCTAAAAGTTTATTGACCAATCCATCTGAAATTAACCAACAGTCAATCATCTCGGAAAAATCTGGGAAATTTCATTGGTGTTCCTAGATCAATTTTATTGATAAATCCTGAATATGAGATCTGGATCTTTTAATAGCTTTGAAATCAGAGTGTCTTCAAATTTAATTTTTTTTTTTTTTGTGTCATAGATTTCTTTTAATGACTTCCACTCTCACACATGGTAATTATAGTTCCTCTGTATTCTATTAGTGGATATTGAGTTGGACTGCATTTTCATGTTCCTCGGAATTCTTTTCATTTTGTTTGTAGCTAGAGTTATCTCAGTTAACATGTCATGACTGAATTTTTTGCAACTGCTCCTTTAAACTACACACTTAAAACTTAAAATAAATTGAATTTTGAAAACAGTGCAGAACATTCTCGCTTAAATTCTGAATGGCTAGCACGGGAATAATAATAACAATTCATCCTCACAAAAGTTAATTTGAGCACCTTGATGTGGTGTAATGTTAGCAAGTTTGTTTCACTAAAATAATTACAACTGAGTAGTGAGTTCAAACCTAAATGAGTGCTTCATACTTTTAGCCTTGTGCCACATCTAAGTGGTGCTTAGAAAATCCTTCCATAAATTAATTAACAACACACAGTTCAAAGAAAAACATTCTTTTAATTTTAAAAGAACACTTACTTAAATACCTTTTGAAATGTAGTTTCTCAGCAAAAGATCAAAGTGCTAATCGATAAAGTACTTAGACAGCTGTTACCAAAAACATATGAAATTTAGAATATACTTTATAAAGAGATTATCTGAGATTTCCTGTCATATTCTATCCATTTATTTGATGGTTTGTCACTTATTTAGTTCTCAATATTCAATGAGCTTTTTTCTCACAATATTTAACTCGAATATATACTTTGAGTCTAACACTATTTGATTAACAAACAAGAAATTGGTAATCACTTTGCAGCAGCTGACAAGATAACTCTTGGGAAATATTTTCATCTTGAGTCTTCTTTCTATAGGAATAAAACAAATAGTGATTCAAAGCAATTTGTAGATAATGAAAGAAAGGAAATTAGTGCTTGTCTGGGAATAATGAATATACATTTTGCTGCTTACTGGTACAACTGACTTTCATGCACATGGCAATCTTCAGGCACAAATTAAAACCTGACCATTGTATAATTTAAATATCAATATTCATGACCTACTGTTAAGACAGTGGAGCAATCTATTCACAATCCATTACATCTCTCTCTCTCTCTATATATATATATATATATAATTGTGGAGAAATTCGTCACTTCGCTGAGCAGGGTTATTTCAGCCATGCTAACTTCAAAGTTTCGTGAAGGCATTGTTGTGATCTTCTGCAGAAAAAATAAATGACCCTGAAGAGTGGAGACATTACAATAATGCCTTCATGAAACGTCGAAGTCAGCATAAATACTGCTCAAGTAATTGGCAAACTTGTCCACATTAATTCTATCAATATTCTATCTTGATATCAAGCATTTTATGACAAAAAATACCAGCTTGCCTAAAATGCCTTTTTAACAGTAAAGTACTGGAAAATAAACAACAGTTTTGACATGAAGCATCATTAAAATATAAAGCACACACACACATTTATATATATATATGTATGTGGACATTGAAATTAAAAGTGAGTTTTTTTTATGTTATATGCAATCATCAGGTCATCTGCTGACGATTGCATTTAGCATGAAACAGACTGTTACCTGTGGGTGTTGACTTCAATGTCCACTTTTATATTTACATACACTCTATCCCTGATACTGAAGACTTTAATTCATAAATATAGCATTTCTTATAACTATATATATATATATATATATATATATATATATATAGGATTAAATGCCAAAAACAAATGTTTCTGTGCTTAAAAGACAGAATCCATTTATCTTCTGTTAAATTACCAATCCAATTCCATAAATGCATATACAGCATAGGACCAACTCCATTTGTCATTATTAACCTTTTAACCTTAAATTTTGTTCCTGCTCAAATTTCCACTAATTACTTTCTATTCACATTGTGTATATGTGCCTGAAATCTTACACAAATACAACATCAAGTCATTAAGATCTGCCCAAATGTCCTCCCCCTTTGCGCAGTAATCAAGAACTAAATATAACATGGCACGTCATAATGGAATATATTAAAAATAATCACCTTAGTATATAACTCACAACAGGAAATTCATTTGTAATGTCATAATAAAGATGTCTGTGCGATTTTGCTCAAGTAGCAAACTTCATATTATATTAAACTGCATTCAAGAATTGTTCCTTGTTACAAATCTTCCTCTTTGACTCATTTTCCCTGCATTGTCATTTGCAGACATGATTCGATTGTTAGATGCATAATTTGAAAATCTGATGCAGTATCTAGCATTGATTTTCTTAATTTAAAATATATAATGGAGTCATGATTGTTCTTTCATAAATTCATTATTTCAGATATTATATTTGACAAACTAGGCTTTTTCAATAAACTATTATTTATTTTTATTTATAAATTATTTATTATTTATAAATTTATAAAATAAATATATTTATATTTATAAATGTATAAAATTATTTATAAATTTATTTTATTTTATTTATAAATTATTATTTTTCAAAATAAAATAAACTATTATTTATTTTTATTTATAAATTATTTATTATTTATAAAATAAATATATTTATATTTATAAATGTATAAAATTATTTATAAATTTATTTTATTTATAAATTATTATTTTTCAAAATAAAATAATCTAATATTTATTTTTATTTATAAATTATTTATTATTTATGAATTTATAAAATAAATAAATTTATATTTATAAATTTATAAAATTATTTATAAATTTATTAAAATAGAATAAACTATTATTTATTTTTTAATAAACTTTTCAAACTAGGCTTTTTCAATAATGGAAATATTTTCCTTATTTTCAAGTTGTAGTCTGAAAATGTTATTAGAAAAAAAGTGTTCAAAAATTATATAATATTTAAATAAAAATTATATAATAAAAATTATATAATATTTTAAAATATAAAATTATATTATATAATTATAATAATTATATTATATAATTATATAAAATTATATAATAAAAATTATATAATATTTAAATAAAAATTATATAATAAAAATTATATAATATTTTAAAATATAAAATTATATTATATAATTATAATAATTATATTATATAATTATATAAAATTATATAATAAAAATTATATAATATTTAAATAAAAATTATATAATAAAAATTATATAATATTTTAAAATATAAAATTACATTATATAATTATAATAATTATATTATATAATTATATTATATAATTATTTTATTTATTTTATATTTTATTTATTTATTTTATATTTTATAATTTTATTATATTTTATATATATTTTATATAATTATATTATATAATTATAATAATCATATTATATAATTATATAAAATTATATAATAAAAATTATATAATATTTATCCTCCTATTAGTAAAGGTGATAACACTCAGTATTTGTCTATATTTTTGAGATGAGGTAATATTTACACTATTTGGCTCTGGCCAGAGCATACAACAGCCAAAACATTGTACAAATGGCAACCAAGACGAGGACAATAGTTTGAAGAATGTGAATAGTGTGATAAAACTCGTGTGTTCAACATCTGCTTTAATGGAAAGAAAAAAAACCTTATTAAATTTAATCTTTTCATTTGTACCCTCTTCTTTAAATAATAACCTGTATTCAAACCTTATGATTGTTGTTGCAATATTTTGTTAAAGTTGTTAAGCTCAAATATTTAACAATGCAGTAGGGGGAATTCTATGGATCATTGAACTCACAAGGAGCTTATTCAATTGTTAACTTAAAAATCAGGATTCATCAGAAAATTTAACCCTGGAACACAAACCATCAATTAAAGTTACACCACTACTAACCGTGGGTGCATCATACCAGATTTTGAAAATATCCAAAAAATATTAAATATAAATCTTTATTTGAAATATTTTACATGCAGGCATTTCAAAATTTCTACTTTGAGTTAACATTAATAGAAACTGAAAAACATTATTTAGTTAAGAAAATCAGGTACTGAAAATTTAATTAAATTGTAATTAAAATGGCGTCATTTGCGCTGGGTACTATATACCCATGGTTAGTGTTCTCGGGTTAAACAGGAGAACCATAACATTTTCAAGCAGCTTTCTAGTAATATATATTTTATATACATTAATGTTTTTTGTTTTTTTTTTGTCAATAATTTATAAATAAAATTGTAGCAAATCACTTTCATTCCTTTTGTATTCCATTGGTGAGATGTAAGTTCCACTAAAGCAATCACTGTTCCCAAGAGGATGTTTCTTCAATCACAATCTTAGCCTCTTAACACCTTGGGTTAACCATTATTTTCCCCCACATAAACTGTGTGACCCTCTACTTAGAGTGGCTCTCGGGCATTATACAGAGTGAACAGCATTTAAAAAAATGTGTGCACAAATGTACAACTATGTGTATTAAAGCAAGTTGTTAGTTCTACAGAAGTATGATGAGGATTCCATGGACTGAACACATGAACAATAATATGTTGAAGACAATGCAGTTAAAGGAAACTCATACTTAACATCAGGAAGAGACAGCTGAGGTTCCTGGGACATGTAATGAGGAAGGCAGACCTGGAGAATCTAATATTCACAGGATGGATAGAGTGAAAGAGAGACAGGGGAAAGCAGTGAGTCATATTTGATTGGCTTTGAGCAGGTGGATGGCAAAGCAGGGTTTGGAAGAGATACCAAGAGGAAAAATACTAAGAGCGACAAGAGAGATAACTAGTGAAAATCTATGATTGCCTACATCCTGAAGGAACATGGCTCATGAAGAAGAATTTATTTCTTACTTGTGCAAATTTTTTTTTTAATCCTATCACCCCAAGCCAGGCAGTAACACCACTGATGCGCAGGGGGCTATGTGAGAGTGAAAAGATTGGAAAAGAGAAAGCCAGAAACCACATCCTAAACAGGGAACAAGGGATGAGCCTCTTCACCTGTTCAATAGACGTGGATGGAGTGTGAACCGGGCGATAGTTTAGACTATCTACTCCAACTGAAAAAAAAAAAAAAGAAAAGTGTAAAAAAGATTGGAAAAGAGAAAGCTGGAAACCACATCCTAAACAGGGAACAAGGGATGAGCGTCTTCACCTAAATTTTAAGCCAGACTTCCATGCCATGAAGACTTGGAGCTGGTTAAAGAATTGCAAATGGAAACATCCTGAACTTCAGACTTAAAGGACAAGTATATAAACAAATTTTGCAAAATGAAGATAGCTCTTCTATTCCTGAGGTGCTATCTTCAATCCAACAGACTTGACCTTTTCCTTGACCTTTTCAATCTACTTTTGACTCATCTGACCTATTTACAATGGTCTCTTTACACTCTTTCCCTCCCTCATTACCAGATTATGAAAACCTTTTCTTCTTGCAGAGCAACTTCTCTTGCTTAACTCTGTGGTAATTGATACAATGTTGTCTATACTTGAGAGTGTAGTTTGATATTAATAGGTTTGTATGACAATATTGCTTATCTGAAGCCTCTTTCCCCCTCCTCACTGTCTCACCTGACTCATTAGCTTTGATGACAGCTTTGTATCTGTATGGTTGATTACTGTTTTCTTCAGTCAGGCTTGTGACATTCCACTCAGAAAGTCATTGACAGATTCTCTTCTGAGTTCTTCTCTCTTTCAGACTAAGGGAAGATTAAATATATATGTCAGGCTTGTTCAAAACTCTGTAGAAATTGCACCCAGCCTTTCACATTGGCCTTTAGACAGAGGCTGGTCAGGTCAGGTCAGGTCAGGTCGGGGTCTAAAAGTCAAACCAAATTCTATACAAGTTTAAGTTACTTTAAATACAGCAGAGATTTAAAAATTAGGTTCTATGTCTTTCAGGATTTAGGCGATCATGGCTCTCAAAAAAATTGTATTTCTTTATTACCTGTGGCTTGCTATGACTTCTTCAGAAATCTAGTGCACTGTTCTGCCATTGACTTTTCTATGATTTTGAATTCAGATTTGCTATCCAAGGCAAGACAGCCCAATTCACCTAGCTATTTAACCCATAGCTAAGGGTTTTTTTTCCCACTTTTCCTAATACATAAAGGACAAATGGAACATATTAATAAAAAAATTTCATTTATCTATATTGTCTTTACAAATATATTTTATTTATATCTGAAATTTCTCTCTCTCTCTCACACACACACACACACACATATTTAAACATTTTTGGTGGATACCCATATTTTGAGTAGATGCTCTGTTTATTTTAAACATTATTTTATATTGTTCACTGGCCTGAATAGGTGAGAAACTTTATTTATTAAAAAAATGCACCCTCTAGCAGGATACAAATCTGTGTCTATGTATATATAAACTAAAAAATAAACAAACCCCTCCTCTGCCCAATATTTGACCCATTTTAAATTATTTTTACATACAAATATAGTGGGTTATCTGTTCTAGTGAAGAGTAGTTGTGTGTTGTTGCGGATTAACGGAATTTGGCCTCGTTGTAGAGAACCCACTATAAGTTATAAAAAGGGGATTATAAATCCAGAAAATAAAATTGAGTATAGAAACAACATTTTATATATACATATGTTAATTAAGGTTTTTACAATTAAAGTAATCCTTTTAGGATGGGTCCAACAGAAGTTAAAAGTTCATGGCAATAAAATGCTGAAAAGAGAATTTGTGCATATAAATGTGGGAGTGTTGTAAATAGGTAGGTAAGTAGTTTAGAGACAGCGAAGAAGCAGATGAGAGGGAAAAGAGGTGAGCATTTGATTCTGGGTTTGCCATTGGCCAATAAATAAAATTCAAGTAGGCTCGCAAACTGGAATTTGATATTTAATTCATTTTTAGCTTTCTGCTGGAACCTCTGCTTGGAGCTGGCTGTGCACCAACCAGTTTTGGTCATTTGCTTTCTGGTCCTGAGAGTGCAAACATTCGGTCCCTCACTTTGCTCGGTATCACCACACACACACACACATACACACGCTTCCTATGTTGTGTAAGATTTTGTGTGTGTGTCACTGCATTCATTCTTCTGTGTGTGCAAGTATTGTGAGCGCAGAAGGTCTAGCTAGTGTGTCTGGTCATTCTGTGCATGTTTTGTGTGTATGTGATGGGGGGTCATGATCTATTAAGTGCTCGTTTAAATTTGTTAATGAATTATTTTTCTAGTATTTTTAGGTAAGAATTATTTTATTACCCCTTAATGAGGAAAGAGTTTCCTTCACAAGTACAAGAAGACGTGAACTACTATGACACAAACAAGATGACTGACACCCACTCTCTGCCTGATGAAGATCACAAAACCAGAAACACTTGTAACAGAATATAAAACATAAAAAAATAAAGTACTATATATTTTATAAAAGAACACTTGCAGTTTCTCTTTTTATTTAAAATATACACTTTTCTCTCAGAGCCACTATAACATCCCCATTTTCTTATCTATCTATATCTATATATATATATATATATAAATACTAGCAGTATAGCTCGGCGTTGCTTGGGTGTAATGAAAGCTTTAAAACTAATCCATAGTCCTGGAGCTCAAACTCAGCCTAAAGAATATTTGTGTGAAGTTTGGTGAGAATCAGTTAAAAATTGTGGATTTGTATAAAGGACATACAGGCAGATAAACAGACACACACACAAACATCTTGCTTTTTATATATAAATATATTATCGATTTTCTGCACTATTGTAAAAACTGCAATCTTGAAACTTATAAATATTGTTTCTTATGTCTTTGTCTATGAGTGTATCAAATTTGATTAAAATTGGACCACTCCTTCTATTATCCAATTTTTTCAATTATCAATTTTCGATATTTATCAGGGGTACCTCAACACAAAACCTAGCTAAGAACACTCGCAGATGCTTAGAGTACAACTGTGTAAATTTTCAAGAAAATCAGTTTAGCCGTTTTGGAGTCTATAGGTAACAGACACATACACACACACAGACACTTCCATTTATAAATAAGTTTATATATATATATATATATATATATATATATATATGTGTGTGTGTGTAAATTAAAAAACACACACACACAAAGTTCCATTTGTAAATAAGTTTAGATATATATATATATATATATACATGTGTGTGTGTGTGTGGAAATTAAAAAACACACACACAGACAAAGTTCCATTTATAAATAAGTTTATATATATACATGTGTGTATGTGTGTGTGTAAATTAAAAAACACACACACTTAAATTCTTTATAGCTCCCTCATTTTATAGTTATCTCATATATGATATTTTTTTTTTTAAATTTACTTTGATGGACTTTGTCAATGAACTTTTGTCATATGCAAAATAATTTTTTTTTTTTTAACTGTTTCAACCCAAGCAAGGCAGTACCCCCTCTAATGCGCAGGGAGCTACATTATAGAGTAAAACTTTAGGCAGAAGGAGCATGAAGAGAAAGACAAACCAGTTACAGAGGTGTCAGAGAAAGGGCAAGAGAAGGATGAAAATACAGGAGAAAGCTGTTGTGAAGCTAAAGAGAAAGGAAAAGAACAAGATACACAGGGTGATATAAAAAGGTCTAGAGTCAACTGAATAAGAGATGGGAATTGACATTGCATTTAAATTCCTGGAGGTTGTATCCATCAGGAAAGCAAATATACGGAAAGGAGTACCACAGGCGGGAAGTGCGAGAAAAGAAGCTGATGGAGTAGAATTGTTGGCTGCATTTGGTTGATTTAACTGTAAAAGGGTGGGACTTTTTTGCCAGTCTGGTTACGCAAATAAATTCTCATGGTGGGGGGGCAACCAGTGACTTCAGTTCATCAGAGCAGAAGCCATGAAAATATTTTTTAGTTTACCAAAGCAGGTTTCTACCAAATGCCACTGGTGTGCAGTGGGTTAAAGTGAGGAAAAACAAAACAAGGTAGGGATGATGTCAAAGAAAGCATAAGAGAAAGATGGGAATCGAGTAGGTAGAAGAAAGCAATTAACATTGCATTTAATCTTTTGAGATTGTAGCTATCAAGGAAGCAAGCAAATGGGAGTTTCACAAATGTTTGAGAAAAGAAACTATTAGAATAGAACAGTAAGTTACATTTAAGTAGTTTGACAGTAAAATGGTGGGACCTTGGTGCCAATCTAGTTGCACACATAAATGCATATGGTTGAGGCAAAGAAAAGAATATATGAATATAAAAGACGTGGAAAATGCTGTTGTTAATAAAGAGGAAGAGCAAATAGGAAACATTTATCAGTCTAACATGTTTCACTTTTATTCATAAGAATAAACGTGAAATATGTTAAATTGATAAACATTTCCCTATTTGTTCTTTATCCTATCAATCTGCCAGATTCTAATCCAAATTTGATCTACATTTGATCTTTTAACTTAATAAAGAGAAAATATAATTTACTCAGATGACAGATACAACTATAGTCATATCAAGAGACCTGATAGGTGACTTATATTTCATGCCTCTTGCCAGACTGTGATATGAGACATTTCTTATCATTTGACATGTACATACATTATGGCTGAGTCAAGGACAGATAATTAACCTTTTAATGCTACATTACAAAATTTACTTTAGCAATAATTATAACTATCGTTATATGATCATGTACTAGCATCATACCAATAAAAAATAACAGGATTATTAACAACTGGATCAGCACTTTTGTTGAGTATCACAGTATCTGTGCACTCTGCCTTGGATCAAAATCTCACTTTCAAGCACTTGCAATAAATGTGAACTCTGAAAGTCTCATGATAGGCAGGTTGTACTCAGTCTAGGATCTGCACTAAATGGCAGACCGGTCATTTCATCAGCATGTCTCTGTTTCTTCTGTATGTACTACAGATTTTCTTTTTCTGAGGCAGTTCAGTTTCAATGGCTATAGTTTTCATTCTCAATGAAGCCATTTTTTTTATTCCTGCACTTGTGAGTTTAGTTTTGTTGCCCTACATTTTCTATGATAACATGCGTTATTTTAATTTTTCTGAATTATCATGCCCCCCACCCACCAATAAATTCGACAGAAGAATGCTGGGAACAGCATAGACTATTTCAATAACAAAAAGTTTTAAGGAAAATGGATCAGATACTTAAAATCAGAAAAAGAGATATTGAAATTTCTAGGATATTATGAGGAAAGCGAGCTTAGAGAATTTGACACTACAATGACATATTGAAGGCAATTTTCTGTCCTCTGTTAAAAAAAAAAAAAAAAACTCTCTTGATATTTTAATGTTTGTGCTCATTTGATTTGTCTATGGCTATATCGTGTTGAATGCACCAGTTCCCGAAGTTAAGCAAAATTGAGCCTGGTCAGTACTTAAATGGGTGACCATTTGGGAATACCAGATGCTGTAAATGTAAGGATCAAGAATGGTCCACCAGTCCTCTAGGTTTGGGGGTTGGGTGCAGGGCTAACAACCCTGTCCCATAAAAAACAGTTTGTTATAGAAACAGCAACAAAAAAATTTGCTGCCCTATGCACCATTGGGTTTGATGGATAAATGATGATGATTCATTTGATTTTGTAATTCGCATGTTGGGCTCTTCTTTTGTTGGCAACCATACATTGTCTTCTTGCAATTGGTGTTTAGTCCCTTCTTCTTGCTTTCCTTTTCTACATTCTATAGAAGTTCCTGTATCTCCCTTTCTATGTCTGCTATCAAAATTGTATCGTCTCTATACCACCTCACCGTATAGCTTAAATATATCTGGTGAGAAGACCCATCTTTGTCTTACACTCCTTTCTATTTCTGTATATTTACTGAATTTATTTTCTATCCATATGCAGGCTGCTTGAGTACTTGGTCAGTATATGTGAATGATATTTGATCTGCAAACTTTGCTAAACTTTGCTAAACATTGCTTTAGGGTTACTCTGTTCATCTCTATAAAGGCATGAACTCTTAGAAAAAAAAAAAGAAATGAAAAGATTTTTTCTAAAGTCTGTCTCAATAGAATTTCTTGGTAAATGCTTGTATTCCTTTAAAGAGAATGCAAGCCTAAGAAACCCCACTGTACTTCAGATCTGATAGAAAGAAAGAACCATTTTAGTCGATTCTCTTTAGAAACTCAATCAATGATAACCCAAAAGAAGCAATTGGTCTGAATTTATGGCTTCTAGCTTTTCATAATCTCAAACAGACTTGCCTGGTGCCACTTGAGTTCAATAGACTTGTTTTTAATCTTTATTTGTTAGTTCAATTTCTGAGGCTATAGATCAGCTTTAAAACTCACTTCAGAAGAGATTCACAGTGAAGTCTACATTTCATTGGGGCAAAAAGGTCCTTTTCTCAGTGCAGTTTGTTTAAAGAATTTTATTATGTTACAAAAAAAAAAAACAATCTAAAATGGTCAGAACTTTTAGTGAGTAATTTTATATAGTGAAATCTATATGCCTCATCATCAGACATTTTTTAGTCTTCCCCTGTGCCTATAAAAGACAGTGTCTCATGATTTCTTTCCATCAGAGAATTTTTGGCATGACAGTGTGGGAAGTGCTGACATTGGATCAGTAAAATGGATATATTTATATATTTTGTAAAAGTCATGTCAACAAAATCTAAATAATAATGTAATTTTATAGTCACAAAAATATCAGAATATTGCAATGTAAAGTGAGTGTTATCAATTTTTCAGTCATGCAATAAAAACTTTTGCATATTTTTATATATATATATATATATATATATATACTAGCATTATAGCCTGGCATTGCTCTTAATCCATGGTGCTGGAGCTCAGACTCAGCCTGGATAATATTTGTGTGAAGTTTGGTGAGAATCGGATAAAAATTGTGGATTTGTATAAAGGACATACAGACAAATAAACACGCACACACACAAACATCTTGCCTTTTATATATATATATATATATATATATATATATTATCGATTTTCTGCACTATTGTCAGAACTGCAATCTTGAAACATCTGAATATTGTTTCTTATGTCTTTGTCTATGAGTGTATCAAATTTGACTAAAATCGGACCACTTCTTCTATAACCCGATTTTTTCGATTATTGATTTTCGATATTTTTCGAGGGTACCTTGGCACAAAACCTAGCTTAGAACATTCGCAGATGCTTATAGTACAGCTGTGTAAATTTTCAAGAAAATTGGTTCAGTCATTTCGGAGTCTATAGGTAACTGACACACACACACACACACACACACACACACACACACACACACACACAGAGACAAAGTTCCATTTATAAATAAGTTTAGGTATATATATATATATATATATATATAATTTCACCCAAAGTAAGGCATTGAAACTACTAAGATGGAAGTGTGCTAAAAAAGAAACACATTATTAAGGAAGCAAACAAGAAAAGAACAAGAATTAATATAAACAATGACGATTGACATTGCATTTAAATTTCTGAAAATCAAACTTGTCTGGGAATCAAGAAGCTAGAAAAGCATTCCACAAATCACAAGTGTGAGAGAAGAAGAAAGTGTTAGCATATGACTGACGGTTACTATAAGTCATTTCAAAAGTAAAAGACTGATTGGGCAGAAGATTACCCCACAGTAGGTTGCCATTAATTTCTGTGGTTGCCAGCTAAGACTATAGAACCAAATCTGTCCTGTTATTTAACCCATAGCTGGAGGGAAGACAGATTAATACCTTTACCAATGATATTTGCACATAAGTGAATGCAGGGAATTCAACTGGAATTTGAACCAATCTAGTACTGAACTTAAATTCTTAATGTTTAGGTACCAAAGGTGAATGTTCATAAAACAATTCCTTAAAAAAATATTTATAGAAAAGACACTGGGAAGCTCTATTATGGTGGTGGGAAAAGGACTGAACTCAAAGTGCCAGGTCAGAACCAATAACATTGCAGATTCTTATTTTTTTGAAGAAACTCTAAATAGCAGAATCACCAGAGCAGATTTGGCAACAATATTCAAAACATGGATGAGTGGTAGACTTATAAATATGAGAGAGATTCTGGCAAGAAAAAATGTCTATAATGATTGAAAGAAATTCCTAACAGCAGTCCTACCAATGGATTCAACAGAATCTTTCCACTACATGCCAATGAAAAATGTTATACATAATGGGTCACTTGCTGGAAGGTTAGCATCAGTCATACAGATGGAAGGTAAAAAATATGTTTCAAAAGAGGATACTGCAGACTGTTTTGATTGTACAAAGATTGATATAAGTGTTATGGTGAAACACACCTATAACTCAGATAATGGACTCTCCCTTCTATATTAATAAGAGTTAACAGGAAGTTAACTTAAAGTTCTTGCAAGTTCTTTCGAGTTCTATTAGAGTTCAGTAGAACTATTAGTTAGTTCCAGTTTGAACATAGTTGGACTAAGGCAGTTGATATTAGTCATCAGCCAAATACTAAGGAGTCAGCTTACAGTGGAAGATTACCAAGTTCCTAACATTTTGTGTGTGTTAAGTCGATTAGCAACCAACATAGCATGATTTTAACTTTCAGTGTGAAAACTACTCTTCAACAATAAGTGAGCAGGGTTGTAAGGGGAGTACTTAGAAGTGAACTAAACAATTTTTGATTTAAAAAAAAAAATGATTTAAAAAAGACTGTTTAATATTTACTAGACTCTTCTGTGTCTGAAACAAGGTTGCAAAAACAGATCACCCAGTGAAGATTGAACTCGCGACAGCAATAAGGGTTTGTGAAATTTGCTTGTTAATCATTACATCATGACGCGCTGCCCTCAGCTTTTTTTAGTCTTACCAAAAAATATAAAATATTCAAGTTCAAAATTTCTTTCCTGATATAATAGTCTGTTGGATGAGCTTGCCTCTACTTTATAGCAAGACTAACATTTTAAATAAGCATAAGAACAATAGACAGAGAGAAAAGACCATGTTTTAGATGATAGAAGTATTTCTTTTTCTCCAGACAGTATTAAAACTTTCATCTATAAATATTTCTGATTTCATTCTCTCCATGATTGAAGTTTTCATTATGATCTATATTAAGCTACAGTTACCTTCCCCAACCCAACATGGCACTTCACTTGATGTATTATTGTCCCATATTCTTTTTTATCAATTCACATAGTTTCCTACGTAATTCTAATTTTTTTTTTCTTTTAATGTTACAGACAATGATGACTTTAGACAAATTGAAGAATTCTGAAGAAAAATACCCAAAATAAATAAAACCGATAACATTTTAGTCTTTTGTTTCTTTTTCCGCCTCTTATGTACTTCCTAACGTAATTTTTTTTTTACTTCCTCATTCTTTTTCGCTAGATTCAGCTCCATAGATTTTAAGTGGCCATTTTACCAGAGCTCTTGACAAAATATCTTTCCTAATTTAAAAAAAAAAAAGAAAGATATTTTTTTAAAAAACCTGCTTAAGAATAACGTCATCCAAGTGTGTATTTGTTAAATCCCATTATGAAAAAAATCAATGGTTCTTTATTTTCAATATATTCAAAGTCTTTGCCTTCTTTTTAGATCTGCAGTATTTTGTGGCCCTTAGGTTTGCTTACAGGACAATGTGACATTTTTTAGTTATTTTTGTATCGTCAGTCAAACTCCATTACTCTGCCAAGAAGTACATTTTTTTAAACACTGGAGAAATCTTAACTATTGTCTTTTAAAATAAGAATAAAAAGATAAGAATATTAGCCATGATAAATAGATTGGCAGTATATCTTCTTCTATGTGCCTTGTCCTTTCAGGACATAGACGATCATGGCCCTCCATGTCTCCCTATCCCTGGTGGCTCTTAGCACATTTCCTTCTGTAACATCTCGCAACCCCGTTCTGTCACCCACCTGCTCAGGCCCTTTAAATATATTATCAGCTGCTTTCCTCTGTCTCTTTTTCCCACTATCTGGCCCGTTAGTATCAGGTTCTTCAAGCCCTTCTTCCTTATTGCGTGCCCCAGGAACTTCGTCTCTTCCTGATGCTCAATATTAATTTCTATTTCGTTTCCATTCTATCCAACACCATCTTACGCTATTTCCTGTCATGAAATGGAAAAAATTCAATATATCCAACAAAAAATATGCTGAACAATTATAAAAATTTTAGGCCTTAAGACTTTAGAAATCTTTTTCTTTTATAATCATTTCACCATTTCACAAGCAATGCAGGATCACCACTGTCGTGAGAGAAAAACAAGGTACAGGGTGTGATGAAGAAAGGATAAGAGATGGATGAAAATCAAGAAAATATAAGATGGCAGTTGACATGGCATTTAAACTTTTGGTGATTGTAGTTATCATGAAGCAAGTATTTGGAAAAGCAATCATAACAGAACGATTTTTCTTTTTTCTTTTTTTTAAAATCATTTCACCCAAACAAGGTGATAAAACCACTAAGTTGTAAGAAAACTAAAAAAAAAAACATTCCTAAAGAGAAAGGATGATAAAAAGAACAACAAACAAGAAAACAGATGGCGATTGATGTGGCATTTAACTTTATAAAGACTTTAGTTGACGGGAAAGCAAGAAACTGAGAGAGAGTTCCACAAGCAATAAGTATGAGACCTAGCTGCCAATCTAGTCAGTGTGTTAAGTACCATACTTGATACACGCTTGGGCTATTAAAGAGACATGACTGACTATGCACAAGATTGCCATTGCTTTCTGCGGTAGACAGGTTGCCAACCAAGGCTATAGAACCCATATTTAACCCATAACTGGAGGGAAGAGATGGATTAATATCTTTCCCAAGGGTATTTGTGCATAAGTGAATTCAGAGAACTCAACTGGGATTCGAACTCGGTTCCCCAATTTCTCATTCTGAGCTGATACCCACTGCACCACAGCACGCTAGTACTATGCATAAATTCCTGAAGAGAAAAGCTCATCAAAACAATTGCCATGAAAATATTTTGGGAAAAGATACAGGGAAACTGTTATGCTGGTAAGAAAGTGATTGAAGCAAAGATGCCAGATCGGAATATAAAACCATTTGCCAATAATCAATTTAGTCAGTTAAGTTCCATACGTGATACATGCTTGGGTGATCATGTCTTGAAAGAGTCATGGCTGACTGGGCAGAAGATTTTCTCGCAGTAGGTTGCCATTACTTTCTGCAGTAGACTGGTTGCCTTAGTTGGCAACCAGTCTACTGCAGAAAGTAATGGCAACTTACTGCAGGAAAATGTTCTGCTTAGTCAGTTACGAATCAAAAGAGACATGAGCATCAAAGTATATATCACGTATTGCAATTAACTAACTGCACATGCTTATTGATTTATTTATGCCTTACTTCTTTTAGGAAAATACTTTTTCATTACGTTCTTCATGGATTTTTAATTCAGATGAGTCCATTTCCTTGACTGGCTGCTATCTAGGGCTAAACTATTTAATCCATGGCCATTGGGAGACTGGATTAAAGAAGATTAATGTGAGAGTGAATAAAACCTTAATTGACATTCTTTTCAATCTTTTACATTTAAGTGTTTTATTAGTTTTTACTCATTCACAATCCTACTTTTTTCATAGGTATCTCCATAAAAAAAGTGTTCTCATTCTGGGTATGATGCCAAACTATATCCATCAGCAAGGCCTCTGATTGAGAGCTTTTGAGGAGCTAGGAACCAACACTTATGCTCTTGTTCCCAATTCCACCCTTACCTGGGGTGGTAGCTACAGGAAAATAGTTGACCCCCACAAACTGGGCTCAAAGCACTATGAATGTTATAGTAAAAGTATCAGCAGTACATTTTCATAGTAAAAAAAATATCAGAAATTTATTTTTTTCCTAAATATTACAAGTAATATATTTTTTTTCCTAAATATTACCAGCAATATATTTTTTTTCCTAAATATTACCAGCAATATATTTTTTTTCTAAATATTACTAGCAAAACATTTTTGTTAAAGAAATTACTAATGCTTCCAAGAAAATCAAATCAAATTTTGGCATTAAATGACCCATAAGGAGTTGATATGCCGTTAAACAAACAAATTAAAAAATTTGTTCATTGATTTATAAGGCTCTCTTGGGAACAGCTTTTCAACAATTGATCTGCACTATTTTCAATGCAATGATCAAATTCTGTGCATTCATATTCTGTGTCAGCCATCTTGCATTTTAAATTGTTCTCCTTGATGCAAGATGCAAATTCAGGACCAAATTTATTTGGCCTTGAGCATTATCACACTCCTTGGATTCTCTCAGAATAAATTAAATTTCTTTTTTCCTTTTATAATTCGTTTCCCAAAGAAGACTTATATGTTTATCTCAGGTGGTTAATTTATTTCTAACACTTTTCAATTTCTAATAATTTGAAAAATATTTCAATGAGCTACATATACAATTAATGTGTGTTATAGATAGATAAGTTTTCTCCTTTTTTATCTTAGATATTCTTGAAATATTTGATTAGAAGAGTTTTTCAATAATAGGAATGTTTTTTTTTATCTAAGACATTCTTAGAAATGACACAAAAAGGTCTGTTCAGAATTGTGGTGTAAGGCAACTATAGTTGTCTCCCCTTCAAACTATTTGACTATAAAAGAAATAGTTGAATAGAAATCAGATTGCATTGAATAAAACTTTATGACAAGCTTAAATGTTCATTTGTTTTTATTTACAATATTTAAGCTTGTTTTAAAGACCTGCCTTCAACTAAACTCATTTTTTGCTTCTCCTTTTTTTTTTTTTTTTTTTTGTGGAAATCTCACGATAAAACAAATACTGAGACAAGGATTTGTTTTCAATGCACAACACTTCTCTTCAAAGAGATTCATAGTTAAATGTTGCAAAACTCTGTTCCAAATGGGAAGGGGAAAAAAATTGCAGACTGCATATTATCTAAGGAATGCTGAATAAAATATTGACCAAATATTTTGATAAAAACAACAATGATAAAGATAAATAGAATAAACTGCAGAATAAACAGACTCCTCACAAAGAGTAAAATAGATGCCAGAGATTTTAACAGAATTATAACTAAAAAATTGAAATTATCCTTGCAGTGTAAGACCACCATAGTTGTTTCCCCTTCAAATTACTGACTTATAAATGTTCAAATCATATTTATGGGCAGTAGATTGCATTGAATAAAGCTTCACTACAAGCTTAAACATTGGTCTGTTTTTCTTTACAGTATCTACAATGCAGGCAATGATATTTGCTATACATAGCATTGTCTGGCACAAGGCTACAAGTGTAGAATGCTGAATATAGAATGAACTCCTTACAGCATTAGTTATTTACTAATCTTAGCTTAGTCTGGCTCAAAGACATTACTGTGGTGCACTCAGTAATGGTCTGTAATTTTTGCTTTAAATTTACCGAATATTAAAATAGAAATTTTGTATTCTATATCTACCAAAGCTGAATGGAATTTTTATTGGTTCAATTTTTTTTATGTTCCCTGTCTCTTCAGGATGTAGACGATCATGACCCTCCACATCTTCTTTTCTCTTTTTGAAAACTCATTAAGCTTTGTCTTTTGTTATTTTTCTCATAGCTTTTTGAAAAGAGATGAATTTATACATTTCCCAAGGATATTTCATCAAAAGTGAATGTAAAGAGTTTGACTGAAATTCAAATTTGGCCCTTTGATTTCTCTTTCCGAGACACGGTTATCCACACATCTCCTGCAAACTACTCAACTATAAAAGAAATGGTCAACTTAGTAGTCAGATTGCATTTGATAAAGCGTTATTAGAAATTTCAACATTTGTTTTTTTTTGTTTTTGTTTTTTTTTTTTACAAGAATATATAGATTTATTTTTTTAATCATTTCACCCCAAGCAAGGCAGGACTGCCACTGTGATTGCAGTGAGAGAAACGACTGGATACAGAGGTTATGATGAATGAGATTCACGTGAACAAAAGCTGGCAACTGACATTGCATTTAAATTTTTGGAGATTATAGCGATCAGGGAAGCAAGGAAGTTCCATAGGCAGGAAGTGTGAGAAAATGATCTGTTGGAGTAGAAGTGGTGGTTAAATTTAACTATTTCAATAGTAAACTGAAGAGAAATGTAGTAAATGAATATTCAGGTTATCATATGAATTAATCCATTTTTCATTTCCAGTCAAAAATCTTATACCAAAAGATTTTTGTTCACGTATTTCAAGAAGTGAAATGCTGACAGTAAGACACTGGCCGGGGATTTGCTCTGACAATTTCCCATTTCTTGAATTTTCTTCTTGGCTCCTACTTTTTTTTCTGTTGCTGTCTTCTTCAACTTGAAAAGGAACAACATGCGGTTTTATATAAATATCTTATTCACTATATTTTTTTTTTCTGCAATATTGGATAAATTAAATTTGACACCATCCTTGGGCCCAGATCTTGTTAGTGTCAAAAGCATTCAGTGGGAACATTCTGAAATTTACCATGTTTTAATTTTAAAAGCATAGTATCTGCACCCCAAGCCTGACCATGTTTGTACAGCTACAGATTTTAAATTCAGAGTTGTCCCGCTCTTAATGTGGGTGCTAATCACATCTAAAGAAACCAGTCTGTCCTGTTATTTAACCCATAGCTGGAAGAGAGAGAATGATATTTCTACTAAATTGAATTTAAAACACTCAAGCAGAATTTGAATTCTCTTCACCGATTTCTTGTTTCAAGTTACTAACCATTACACTACCTCTATGCCTATTTAATTTTTTAAAAGTTTGCTGGGAACTTTTGCATGCGGTAAAACACAACTTTTTCTTCTATGTACCATTTAAGCGGGTGTACATGGCTCTTTACAATTTTCTGTTCTTTGTAGCTTTTAGTAAAGTGTCTCTTTTTGCTATCTCTCCTCAACCACACACAAAGGGATAGGAAAATAACGAATATAGGATACAAATTTTTTTTTCTAAATTCAAGTTTCTGATACTAGCCATTAAAGTTTTTGCCCTTTTGGATTTGAACTGTGAAGATTTTTTTTTCCTCTCTTACTTTGACTTTCTTGAGCTAATAGTAAGTTACTTTGAATTTAAAAAAAAATTTAGAACTTTAACAAGCTGAAACTTTATTTATATATATATATATATATATATATATATATATTTTGTGACGTCATAAAACCGCATCGCAAACTTAAGAACTGCGTTTATTATTTTTGGTAACTATTGCCGTTGCCAAGCGGAGTTTTATGTCAACACAAAATGTCAACACAAAATAATATCATCGAAGATGGCTCATGTCAGCCGAAAGCTTAGAAGAAAACCAATAAATAATTATCCAAATGTTGGAGAATTTTTGTCTTTATTTTCAACTGAAATTAAAGCAAAAATACGACGTTTAGAATGGCTCATGATTAAACATAATAGACATTCATTGTCTCTTATATTTAACAGCGTATGTTTAGAAAATTACTTGCTGCCTCGATATACTAAATATATATATATATATATATATATATATATATTTAGTATATCGAGGCAGCATATCAAACAAATATATATTTAGTATATCGAGGCAGCATATCAAACAAATATATATTTAGTATATCGAGGCAGCAAGTAATTTTCTAAACATACGCTGTTAAATATAAGAGACAATGAATGTCTATTATGTTTAATCATGAGCCATTCTAAACGTCGTATTTTTGCTTTAATTTCAGTTGAAAATAAAGACAAAAATTCTCCAACATTTGGATAATTATTTATTGGTTTTCTTCTAAGCTTTCGGTTGACATGAGCCATCTTCGATGATATTATTTTGTGTTGACATAAAACTCCGCTTGGCAACGGCAATAGTTACCAAAAATAATAAACGCAGTTCTTAAGTTTGCGATGCGGTTTTATGACGTCACAAAATATATATATATATATATATATATATATATATAAAAACACATGAAAAATCTAAAGTGAGCCAAAACTTACCGCGGTTTCACATGGATTGTCAGGGAAAAGGCTTTCCCTGACAATCCGTAGTATGAAACCGCGGTAGGTTTTGGCTCACTTTAGATTTTTTGTGTGTTTTTTGCTCTACTATTGTATTTTAGTACTTTTGTATCAAGCACTTTTTCTTGTGTTTGGTTCTGTTTGGGGTTTTTTCTTTACTGTGGAATATTGAATGTTTGTTCTTGTTCCACTGGTTTCTTTTTTTTTCTTCCCATTTATCCGACAACTTAGTACGCCAGATTGTAACGGATTTAGGTTGTGTTTGTTAATGGTTTTTTCAAGAGTTTATATTGGCATAAATTTACGGAGTGCATTCTTACAGAGTCTAAGTAGTTATTATTATCAATATATATATAAACTCTATTGTTGGATGATCAGTGACTAAACTGACATCTCTACCTTAATTTATTGCAAATGAGGTGGGTGGTTAGCAATTTTGTTAGATGAAAAATAAAAACTATTAAAGATTGGATGATCTTTTGACTAGCTTACTAGAAATCATGCCTCAATAAAATCACTGTGGAGAAGCGCAACAGGATACCACAATTAATTTCAAGAATCTTCATGAATCACTCACAGCTAATATTAATTTTCAGCTCATATTTATTAATGTTGTCTGAATACATCTAACGTTAAAAAGCTAATGAATTTCCTTTTTTAATATGTCCTCCAAGAGAAATGAATTTATTGCTTGTGTCATACATTGTGAATCTTTGTGTGTGATTATTGATTAAAAAAAGGTCAATGGGTAATATTCTTATCCTTTTGTTAAAATCAGATCAGGGAAAAATGAAAAGATTATGGACTATGATTTTTATCTGGAACCTTCAAAACAAAATGATATCCAAGTGCTTTTGTGATTAGGCAATATAAAAAAAGCTGAAATACTAAGCTTAATGTCTGTATCTAAATTCTAGAGCTTACAGTTGTTTCACATTGAAAAACCATTTCCCATACAATCACTGAAGTTAAGCAACATTGAGCCTGGTCAGTACTTAGATTGATGATTACTTGGGAATATCAGGTGCTGTAAGCTTGGATGTGTGGGTGGTGTAATGAATAATGGCTCGGAATTGTTAATCACAAAGCTGAGTTTCAATTTCAGTTTTTTGTTTGTTTTTTTTTTGTTTTTTTTTTTTAATCATATCACCCCAAGCAAGGTGGTAATGCCACTGATGCATAGGGGGCTACGTAAGAGTGAAAAGACTGGAAAAGAGAAAGCCGGAAACCACATCCTAAACAGGGAACAAGGGATGAGCCTGTTCACCTGTTCAATAGACGTAGGAGGAGTGTGGACCAGGTGATAGTTTAGTCTTGGATTCCTAATCTTCACTTAGATACTTGAGAAAGGTATGAATCCACTTCTTCTCCCTCCTCTATGGATTAATTAGTAAGACTTTTATCAGTAAAACTATTATTATCTAAAAAAAACAAATTGCATACAAAATAGTTTAATTTCAGCATTAAATAACCCATAGAGGTTGATATATGGCTAAACAAAAACAACTAAATTCCAGTGTTTTCAGCCAAGATACTTTTTTCTTCTTATCTAAACTAGAAGAGAATCTGTATTAGTTTATAGAAAATGTTCTTCTTAGCTGAACAATCAAAATGGAAGAAGAAAAAAGAAAAATAAAGAAATCTGCATTTTGTCTTCTTAAAGTTCCAGAAACATTATTCCATATGGTCGTGCCTCTTGGCCAAAGAAATTGCACTGTGACAGACAAATAATAGTGACACTTGCCACTTGCAGGGCAAAGAGCTCCTGACTGCAAGTTTGATAATAGGATTTGCTCACAGCACATTGTGCTGACTCCAACCCCAATCCATCTGGAAACAATATAACCCTGCCTTCAGGAGAGTTAAGAATTCCTAATGTACATATTTGATACAATGCCCTTGAATGGTATTACTTGATTATGGTCAAGAGACTGCTGCAAGGGGTGTTTATGCTTTAAATGTTAAGAGTTTTAATTAGTTATGTGGACACAGGGGCTTAAATAAAAGTTTCAACTTTGTCTTGATGAAATGGAAAGAAAGAAAAGGCTTTAAGCAAAAATGAAATCAAAATTAACTTTTGTTTCTGAACAGACAAGAAAAAAGGAGGGTTTAAGTAGGAATTGATTTTCCATTGTTATTTTTATGCAATAAATTTTTTGTTTAAACTTCTATTTCATTTTTTTTTTTTTTTAACTCTGAAGCAAATATGACATTCTTTTTTATCTGTGATTGACATATTCTGAACTCTGAATTGTATAGTTTAATTAAATAGTATAGATTTATTGGGCGTATTTTTGCAGTAATTGTTGCTTTGTAAAAATGCGATTAAAGACCAACTCTGGTTATGGGTCTTTTTATATTCTGTATATTGGACTGTTTACCTGGTTTCTGGTGAAAGTTTTAATATAAATAATCCAATGCCTGAGTACTTTTAACATTGACATGACAATATCAAAGAATTTTTCATTAAAATGTTGTGACTGGATATATGCATTGTGTTTTTATGTAAGTCTTATTATTTACAATATTTACATGCAGTCCATTGTCTTCATCTTTGTTGCAGTCAGCAAAATGTTTCAATCGTTGTACTTACCAGCCTTCATCATTAATTTAATGATGGCCAGAGGGCAAAATGACTAAAACATTGTGATAACAACAACAAAGATGGGGACAATAATATGAATGTAAATAATGATCTACATTCCAGGAATCCAGTTTTGTCTTTGGCAAACTTCATGTCTTCTTTTTAAAACATAATGTCTTTATGCACCATTTTATTTTGTATCTTTTTTGTATTTGTCTGTGTTTTTGAGATGAGGCGTTGTCTGTATTTTTGAGATGAGGCGTTGTCTGTATTTTTGCGATGAGGCGTTGTCTGTGTTTTTGAGATGAGGCGTTGTCTGTGTTTTTGAGATGAGGCGTTGTCTGTGTTTTTGAGATGAGGCGTTGTCTGCGTTTTTGAGATGAGGCGTTGTCTGTATTTCCAAGAGGTGGCGTTGTCTGTATTTCTGAGAGGCGGCATTGTAATTATATTTTTTTGACTGTGTTCTCATCTTTGTTGCCATATTTATAATGTTTTGGCTGTTATATTCTCCAGCCTTCAGGTGAGTAAAATTTAGAGCTGAACACTTTGTCATTTACTGGGATAGATTGATCACGTTCCATAAGTCATGCCACTTTTATTTAACTCAACTTTCTAAGTTTTTTTTGTTCACTACTGCTGTAGCCAGGTATTGAACTCACAACTTTTTGGGTCAAATCACTGGATCCAACTAATGCTTTTATCCACTTGGCCACATGTTCTAAAAGATATCAGTATGAATTTTGAAGATGGTCAGAACATGCAATGAATTAAATGTTGTAAATATGGCGACAAAGATCCAAACAATGTAAGTAATATAAATAATTTTTTTTTGTAGTTTTAAAATATAGAGGTACGGATATAAATATAAACAGTGTGGAAATAGGACTCAACACTACATAGTAACTGTCAGTTTCATGTTTCAATGAAACAGAAATAAGTCACCACATATGAGCCAAAATGTCTCATGAAATTTCTTCTAGAGAAGAAGCCGATTTAGTCTGACCAAGATGAATGCCGGGACAATGTTGGACTGCCATATAATGTTAAAGCTACTATATATAGCAGTGGATGCTGAATAACTCCCCACAGATGAAGGAAATGCTTGTGGAAATAGAAATACAGTCCTTAAGAAGAGTACTGAGAATAATTTTGTCAAATGATGAGTGCAATGAGGTAATTTTAAGAAAAATTAAAAAAAGAAAATTGTATTTAGAATCAGGAGATAGTTTTGTGACCATAACAAGTAAAGAGAACTTGGCAAATATGACACTCACAAGACATGCAAGGGAGATAGAAGCAGTGTCAACTGAGTGAAATGAAGATTGCCAATTAATCTCCCTTGCCTACCAGATAATATGACTCATATTAAAATTAGACTGTCTATTAGAACTTTTTTTTATGAGCAAGGCTTGCAGGGTTTTGTTCATTGCTGGAGATTTGTAAATAGTGTTCATGGAAGTATTTTAAAAGATAACAGAAAGAGTGATGTCAAAATCTAAAGGTTCATTGGAATACTCAATAAGTTCTTTTAAAAGTTAATCAAGCTACTCAGAAAAAATTGCTGATATAATATAAAGCCTCCTACATAGGACACTGGATTACTTCCTCACAGATGAAGGAAAGACTTGCAGCAACAGATGCCCACTTTCTTTATTTTAATAGTGTTGTTATGTGTGACCATAAATAATGGTTTAAGTATCAGCAGGATTCCAGAAATTGGAGAAGGAACCACCTCATCTAATCATAATCCGTTGGTGGCCAGCCTCATACAATGAGTGGGCAGTCATCACATCTACAGTAAAGTTGCTGTATAGCAATTCTATTTTATTTATTTATATTTTTCTTTTTTAGTTTCAGTTTGTAAAATGTATCGGAATGAACAGACAGACTGTATTCAATGATAGATAAAGATAGATTAAACGTTGCAATCTGTCAAAGAACTAAACTTATAATGCTTCGTATCAAATGTTTCTCAGAGATAAGGTTCCTATCCAATTGGGACCTGTTCTTATTTTTAGCCGTAAAGACGTTCTTGTTGCCCTGAAATTCTTTCTGGAAATACAGCTTTTACTTTTCTAATTTTATCGCATCCTTTCAATTGGCGCACCCTCTGACCCCAAGGTGAGTTCTAAATCTGAGTTGGTAAATTCAAAAGATTACATACGTGTATACACAAGAAAGTACATAAATGTTAGGTGACCTTTGCACTTACTCATACATTAGTAAAGTTTTACAGAAAACTAAAAAAATAAATACACCCACCTACTTCAATATATAAACTTACACATAGGCACATACTCACACATTTATACACACTTACATATATATATCACTTTAATATAACAATTATACCTACATATAACAAAAACTATAAGCACTTCCATGTGGTATAATGGTTAGCAAACTTTGCTGACCAGAACAATCATGACTAAACAGTGAGTTAGATCCTCACTGGATGCTTATTACTTTTGGCCTTGTGCCATATCTAAGCTTTGCTTAGAAAATCCCCATATAACAAAAACTAGTATTGTTATGCAATTAACATCACATGTATCAATTCAATCATATTAGAATCTTATCATATATATATATATATATATATATTTGAGTTTCGAATGAACGAGAGCCTTTTCGTATATAAACGTCGCAAATGCCCATTCTAATATGGGCATGTGGGTGTCTACTGCAAATCAAATAAAAGAGAAGGAATTTTCAGTTTTTTAATTGTCGGGGGGGGGGGGGTGATATTTCGATTACTCATCATTGTACCATTTGGATCTGAAGAGCCGTGCCAAGAGCACAAGAGTGGTGAAATATGTATAATCCAAACTAATAATTAAAAATTCGTTATATAGAATATTACTCTGTTAAATAAATGAATTTAACATTGAGTTCTCTCAAGTTCGTCTCCTTTGGAATTTACACGGATTACATACCAAGTGTACTACATTATATATATATATATATATATATATATATATATAAAATGTGTGTGTGTGTGTATATATATATATATATATATATATATATATATATATATATATATAAATTTGTTTGTATTAAAGTGTATTTATGCATGTACATTTGTTGTCAAAAGTTGGTTTGAGGCATAAAACTGACTGTGATGAGGAATTGTGGATTCTTATATCTATACTGTCTATAACTACAAATGCTATATCTCTTATAATAGAGACTTTTCTCCCATAAATACAGCAAAATTTAGATGACATATATATATATATATATGTCAGATTAAATGAATTGCAAACATTATGTCTGCTTATTTTTAATAAAATCCGTTCATACTCACAGATAATCTTTCTCGTATTATAATTGAAAGATGTCAGAAATGAGCTGTAACATTCACAGATGTTGTCATTCATTTCTCAAGGTACCCAAGTACTTTCAATCTCTTTCCGAGATCATCTTCAAGGGTGTGATTTAAGAAAATTTCCTGCCTAAATACACACACACACACATATATATATATATATATATATATATATATATATATATATATATATAAACCTGCTTGTCAAACCACTGAAAAAACAACCACCTTGGTACTAAACATTACAATTAAACACTATATAAATATATACAAAGTAATGACAACCTACTGTGCAAAAATCTTCTACCCAGTCAGTCATATCTCTTTCGAGACATGATTGCCCAAGCGTGTATGGCACTTAACTGAATGTTCTCTTAATCTTTACTTGAAACTGGTCAGATCTTGCTTTTCTTATCAGCTGATTTTTTTTCTTCTTAAACAGTTTCTGTAAGGTGGCTGTACTTAAGAATATTTGTAGCAGATATACACACTCCCTTAAGATTATATTACCGGAAAAGAGAGATAACAAAAAGAAAAAAACAGACAGGGGAGGAAAAAAAAGTAAAAAAGAAAAAGAAAAAGAAATTATTACTGATAAACCATTTTGCCCCACTGTGAGTGTGAACTGTCTATCTCTAGCAAATGGTGTGTTCATTTCTTTGCAACTGACAGTGCATCTGTCTGTCAATAAAAAAAAAAAATAAGCACTATGTCTAAACCAATAGCACCTTGAGCATTTCCTTCAGTGTCCAACTGAGTTTTACTTTGATGTCGTAACAAGGCGGATAGCATTACCCGTTCTCTAATGATATCGGTTTTAACACTAATTACCATTGCACGCTCACCAACTAAACGAGCCTGGCCAGCTGCAATCCAAATTGTGAAGCAAACATTTTTGCATCCAGCTTCATTTGACATTTACCTGGAATGCTGCACTTAAGAAATGAGTAAGTGGACTAAGGTTTAATGTGTTTTAAAGCACAGTTTGTGCTTAAATCTTAAGGCACTGTTGAATACAGTGGGTAAACGAAAGCAATCTACAAAACCAGTATCAATATGGATATTATTTATTTCTCAAATAACTTTTGTCTAAGATTCCTTGTCCTTAATCCTTAACAATCTGTCCTGTTATTTAATCCATAGATTAAGGAAAAAGAGATGGATTAAGGGTATTTGTGCATAGGTGACTTCAAATTAAATTTGAACTCAGTTCTCTGATTTCTCATTTTCAGCCAATAACCACTGAACCACAAACACACATAACCGGAGTATAAAAGGGTTTCCATAGGGTTAACACCACTACTGCTATAAAAAGACAAGTTACAGAAACAGCACCCCACCACCATCAATGGTGAGGGTTTGTCAATGGTCTATGCTCTAATGGGTGTGATGAGGTTTAGGTTAGGATATTGTTGTATCCTACAGATATCAGTTATGTTGTTTGATATTTAAAACATTCTAGCTATATCTTATGCTTCAAATATTAACTCAGTCTCTATATAATGTGCAATGTGGAGCAGTGGATATCAGCTTGGAACAAGAAATTGAAGAGTTCAAATTCCAGTTGAATTCGTTGCATTCACTTATGTGTACATACCCTTGGAAAAGGTATTAATCCATTTCTTCCCTCTAGCTATGGGTTAAATAACAAAACAGATTTAGTTTTATAGCCTTGGTTGGCAACTAGTCTACCACAGAAAGTAATGTCAATCTATTGCAGGAAAATCTTCTGCATAGTCATGTCACTTTCAAGACATGATTACCAAAGTGTGTATCATGAATGGTACTTAATTGACTGACTCTGTATAATATATGTAGCCATATTTTTTAAAACTAATATTCTCAATTTGAAACATGGTGGGGAAAAAATGGTACACTAAAGTTTTTTTGAGCTGTCAAACCATCATATATTCCATTCTTGAAAATGACCTCTGATGGCTGAAAGCGCTTGAATATACGTGTATAGGTAATTTTTGTATATGTGGGATTAAACAAACATTACATTATTAGAAAACAGATAAAATTACTAAAATTTATTAAACAAACCTAGTCTGTGGCTTTAAAACAAGATCAAAGGAAAATGTACGACCAGAATCAGACTGGCTCTGAAAGAACAGATTGGAAATAATGGAAGTTTGAATGATGACGCATTTCAATTCAAGAAAGTTTTAAGTAGCATTTACAATTATTTCCTTACAGCTTTATCTAACTAGGAATAAAGATACAAAGCAATGGCAGAATTTCATGAATTTACAGACTCACATGAGTATATGACATATATTTAAGGTGAAGTACCTCTCTCCTTGGGACTTTTATGAACCTATATCTATAGATTTGTCAAGGTTTCAATGAGATATAGACATTTCATTAAATGGGTAATGGGGTATTGCTTTATCAAGATGGTCTCCTGTGACCACATTGGTAACAACACATTTAGGCTATAGTTGTGGTCTCTTTAATGAAAAGGGGAGAGAAGTTTGATTCCTGTTGTAAAGCAGATTTCTCTTGGGTAGAACTTCTCAATCCAGGCTAGTTGATAAGAATTTCATGGTTTAAGCAAATAAAAACAACTTTAACATGTGAACTGAATTAAATTACTATTTATAACAATAAGAAATAATGTCAAGATTTTAAAATGGCATTAAAAATTACATATTTTCAATATATTACATTGGGAGTAGATAGACTAAACAAAACTATCGCCCAGTTCACACTCCACCCACATCTATTGAACAGTTGAAGAGGCTCATCCCTTGTTTCCTGTTTTGGATGCAGTTTCCGGTTTTCTCTTTTCCAATCTTTTCACTCTTTTCTTTTTTTATTTTTCTTCAATTGGAGTAGATAGACTAAATTATCGCCCGGTTCACACTCCACCCACGTCTATTGAACAGGTGAAGAGGCTCATCTCTTGTTCCCTGTTTAGGATGTGGTTTCCGGCTTTCTCTTTTCCATTCTTTTTACCCTTATGTAGCCCCCTGCACATCAGTGACGTTATCACCTTCCTTGGGGTGATATGATTTAAAAAAAAAAAAAAAAAAGAATAGCTATTTCATAAGGATTTTAAAACCTATTTCCTTAGCACCCAGTAACAGATACTACTGTAACTGGGAGCTGAGGAAACAGGTTTTTAAAATGCTGTTGAAATGACTATTCTCCCAATGTAATATATTCAATTTATATATGGAATAAATATTGCTCTGTAAATTTAAATTTATATTGAGCTCTCTGTTGGATCAGTTTTAATATTTAATCTAATATTACTAGGATCCATTGGGATTACTTATACAATCTTTTCCTCAGATTTATTACTGTTATATATATATATATATATATATATATATATATAGTGTAATGGTTGTTACAATGGTTTATAAATTCATAGTATCACCATACAAAAATTTTTGCGTTTCAAAGCTGCTACATGCACTTCTCATCAGGTGATAAGTTGAAATGAAAATTAAATGGTGAAAACGGTTTATTTATGATGATATGATGTTTAAGTGAATGTGGGTTAGGCGTTTAGACTGATTTAGTCGGCCGTATTGAAGCCCTAGAGATATAGCCTTGGGTTAGGAGAGGTAGCTTAGTTTAAGACAGGTTCCTTATTTATTTTATTTGGGTACTTCTTATATTGGGATTTATGGATTTTTTTTAAGGAAGGGTAGACTTGGTTATACTATATATATATATATATATGTGTGTGTGTGTGTGTATGCAGGTTTCATTAAAAATGACAAACAAGGTATTAAGTTTTTTATAATTTTTCATGTATTCATACAATTTTTTTTTCTTTTTAGAACTCAAATTATATAAGACATACACAAGACTCTGTATGCACAAACTTTACATGTTTATTTACAAGTAAAACAAAATTAATTCTTGATAATGGCTAAAAGTATAGCTGAAAGTGCTCAAAAGCACAAAACCTTTGAGCAATTCTTACATAATTTGAGTTGCGAAAAGAAAAAATTATTTGAACACATGAAAAATTATATAAAATAACTTAATGATAATACCTTGTCTGTCATTTTTTATGGAACCTGTATAAAAGAGAGATTGTTAGCCAAATACACTATATATAAATGTGTGTGTGTGAAAGTGACAAGGTGTAAAAACTTCTTACGGATAAATTTTGTTAAAAGTAAAAGTGGCAAAAGGGCTGAGTGTATTTAGATGTTAACTTGGGTAATTTCAAAATTTAAATCTAAAGGCTGAGAATCTTCATATCATTAACCTTATATTGTAAACATGATTGTATGATGACTGTTTGATTTTATTACCAAATTTTTCACTTTTTATATATAAAATAGATTCCATCAATGGAAAAATTAGTTTGAAGAAATTCCTTCTCAGAATGATTTGTGTCATAAGGAGTTTTTCTTACCTTATCTTTCACTTACCCAGTAATAATCTGCTTTATATATATATATATATATATGTATATATATATATATATATATATATGTGTGTGTGTGTGTGCAATGGATGAATTGTCATCTAGATTATGCAAAAACAAAAATAATGCTCACATCTCATTTTAACAGATATATTTACCAAAATTCCACAAAAATATCCTGAAATACTAGAGTAATTTTATTCAATAAAATTGCAACTGGTTTCAATCATAGCCTCCAGATGACTTTGGAATCTTCTGCAACTCTTCTGAGTAGTCTCCTAGTTTAAGTTGTTGAATACTGCCATGATCCTTGCCTTCAGCTCATTTTTGGTGTTACAAGGTTTTATATAACTTACATTAACTAATGCTGCTGTCCAACATACATCTAGACAGACATGTGTTTCTACATAAACCCACACATAGACTATTATGCACTGTCCAAATTATTCACTCAATATATATTTAAAAATTATTCATTACTTTAATACACATGACACATACCTGATCAATAAGAACTAACCTGAAATCATAATGTACCAGTATTCTGTATCTGTTTTTTCATTTTTTTCTCAGTCTCTGAAGAAGTTTTTACATAAGCAAAGCAGGTTAGATTGAGATTTGTTTTTTTTCTTTATTCTATCATATATATATATATACACAGTAATAAAAAGCATAACATGTGCACAAAACGTATTGTGTTGATTATACAAACATCTCAGCAATATTATCTTCCAGTTTTGTTTCAAGATTCATGTATGCTCTTCATTTAAATTTTCAGCCACTGTTAAATTACCATTTTAACTGCAAAACACTTACTTTTATTATTTATTAAAAAACAAAAATTATGATAAAATGATTTTGTAAATTATTTTAATTCATGAAATGAACTCTAGAACCACTATTATAATACTGGTTATAATGGTATAATACTTACTATGTACCTACTTTTGCAGGATATATTTGGTAATGCTGAATATATATATATATATATATATATATATATAAAAATAAAATAAAATAAATTTTCTATATTCGAAAATGTTGAATGAACATTTTGACATTCTTATTTTTATTTCCATTTTGAAATTTGTACGATTGCTGAGGAGATGTAAAATCTCTCTTAGGGATTTTATGTCGAAATGTTCATTCAACATTTTTGAATATTGAAAATTTATTTTATTTAATATTAGCTCTGTAATTTTAATTACATTGAGCTCTCCTCCTGTATCATTTTTTAATATTAAAATTTTTAATATTAATTAGGATCAGGTTTTTGGGATTTACCTTCCTTCTTTTCCGTTTTGGATTAAAGTATTTTAATAAAAATAAAATATATATATATATATATATATATATATATATTACTCTGAAATCATATATTACAATAGTAAAGATTGTATTTAACTTAAAAATGGTCAACCAGGGTATTTCTAGAACATTTTGAAGACAAGATGTTTTTGTAATTACAGTTCTCGATCTCAAGAGATAAATCATTAAGTATAGATAAACTTAAATGTTCATTTATTTTGTCTTGACTCTGTTTCATGGAATTATGTTCACTATTTGAGAGAGTTTATAGCAGCAAATCCTGAACAATCACCTTAAAAATGAGAGACTAAAAAAAACAAAAATGTGGTTCTACAGAAGGATAGTGAGTGTACCATGGACCATAATACATATATTACAACAAGGTTTTGGAAAGAATGAAAACAAAAAGGAAAATTATACCTCACATCAGGAAGAAACACTTGAAGTTTCTGGAACAGGATGAGGAAGGAGGGCTTGGAAAATTTGATGCTGACAGGACATGAGGGAAAGCAGTACATGGCATACTTTATACAAATGCATGGCAGAGCAGATCTTTGCAGGACAAAATATATTAAGAGCTACAAGGAAGAAGATGTAGAGGGCAATGATTGCCTACATTCTGAAGGGATTTACATCACTAAAATAATTTTTTTCTTTAAAAAGAACAATGATGATATATCACAGAAATACATCCATATACGTAAAATCTTGTCAGTTTCTTTGTAACAAATATATGTTCAGCTTTCCTTACTGATATGAGACAAAACTCTGCTTAAATATACAGGCATTTTATGGAACAGCTGAAGTATGGATGCTTGAAAGCAACAAAACTTGATATTACTTTCAGGGACAAACATACATTCGCATTATTAAAACAGTGTCATATGACCAACAATGTTCTAGTCAAAAAATATTTAAGGGATGTAGAAGTCTTATGTTACAGATCTGACAGCTGCATTTCTTCGTATGTTGTACAAGGCCTAGGTAGAAAGCCAACAATGAATTGGGGGACTAGAGTTCATCTGATGAATAGATTTGGTATTTAACCCTTTTGTTATAGACAGCTGTGAATGTCTTCGAGTAATGTAAACTCAAATTCCTTTCACTAATTGTTTCATTCTTTATATGTTTTTGTTCTATAATTGCCAAAAAAATGCAATATATTTTCTGTCTGAAGGACATTTTCTGCCTCACCCCAATATCATAACTTAGATAGGGGCTCACTCCCTGCCTGCCAAATTTTGCTATATACTATTAATATACATTTCTATCTCTATCCTATAATAGTTACACTTGCATACACATTTCATTTTTCTTTTCTTTTTTTTTTTTATCATATCACCCCGAGCAAGGCGGTAACGTAATAGTGAAAAGATTGGAAAAGAGAAAGCCAGAAACCACATCCTAAACAGGGAACAAGGGGTGAGCCTCTTAACCTGTTCAATAGACATGGGTGGAGTGTGAACCGGGCGATAGATAGATCTACCTACTCCAATTGAACTAAATCATGTACGAAATCTTTTTATATTTGTTACACCTCAGACAAAGCAGTACTGCCACTGGTGTCCAGGGTCTACATGAGAGGAGAGTGAAAAGAAAGAGGAACATAATCATTATCCAATAGTTGTAGTAATAATCAGTCAGTTAAGTGCCATACGTGATACACACTTGGGCAATCATGTCTCAAAAAGACATGACTTACTGGGCAGAAGATTATCCCACAATGGGTTGCCATTACTTTCAGCAGTAGTCTGGTTTGCAACCAAGGCTATAGAACCCAATCTGTCCTGCTATTTAACCCATAGCTAGAGAGAGAAGATATGGACTCATACCTTTTTTCAAGAGTATTTGTGCGTAAGTAAATGCAACGAATTCAATTGGAATTTGAACTCGGATCTCTGATTTCTCATTCTGAGCTGATATCCACTGCACCACAACATGCATAGTAATTATAAATACACAAACAATATTAATTCAGAAGCTATTTTACAATATTTACAATGAAGATACTGATTTTTAATTTTTTAAATATTTAACAAAAGTAATTTTTCTATGTGGTGATTACAACCATACGCTCACCAAAGTTAAGCAATGTTGATACTTAGATGGGTGACCAAAATACCCTGGGAGAGATATAAACTCACCTCTTCTCCCTCGCCCAACTATCTGCTAATTAGTAAAGCTTGTGTTATCATCTTCAAAAAAAAATCTTACAATCTCAAAATATTTTCTGGCTTTAAATAACCTACAGAGTGTTGATAAGCCATAGAAAATAAATGAATCAATCTTCTATGGGGACCTTCAGAATGTGAACGATCATGGCCCTCCACACTTCCTATACTTTGTGGCTCTAAGCAATGTTTGTTCCTTTATTGTTCTTCCCACTTCCTGTTTTGCTATCTATTTACACAAGCTAATTAGTTAAATCACTTGCTGTTTTCCTCTGCTTTTTTTGGCCTTCAGTATATTGTGTAAGTATTAAATTCTCCAAACCCACTTTTCTCATTATTTCAGTTGTTTGTTTTTAATCTTAAGTATCTTTTTCATTCCTATTTTCCTTAAAACTTCCTTGTTACTCATATGATTCATTCAATGTATTCTAAGCAACCATTTGTAGAACCACATCTCTGTTGCTTCAAGTTACCTTTTTTTTTACTTTCTAATATAAATTTCATAATTAATAACGTTAAAATATTGTTTGGTCACATGAATGAGGATATTGCAGAGTTACCAAGCAGATTCATAAGATATCAAAGAGGTAGATCTATTTTGTGTGCTCAATGGATATTATCCAGAGCAATATGACAACTTAAAGGAAAATTCAACACATCATCTAAAACTATGATTTATTTCAGCATGTAAGTTTTTAGTACCCATCTCTTTAGACTGAAAAAATACAAATTTAGATTTTTGCAGCCTGAAGAGAGCGATACTAAAAATTTACGTGTTGAAATATAGTTTATAACTGCTTCAGATGATGCATTGAGTTTTTCTTTATATATATATATATATATATACACACACACACACTGGATATGTATAACATGCTAAAATTTCCCGTCTCTCATTCCATGCGCCTATAGCTTAGTGAGTAGAGACTCTGACTGACACCAAATCGGTTGAGTTTTGATTATGGCTGGAAGTAAATGGAAGTCTAGCCACACTGATGAGCTGTGATACAGTAAAACAGGCTTATATGTGGATGACTTATATGTATGTATGTATGTATGTGTATATATATATATATATATATATATATATATATATATGAGACATACCATGGACTGCTTAGCTATGTACGACCTCCAGGTCAACAAAGCCTGAATAGTTTTTTTGAACTGTTGGAGAATGCATATATATATATATTTGTCATTGAAATATTTGTTACTCTATTTGCTTAAAATTGTTGAGCACATAACTAGCTGCTTTTTGCTACTTGCCTTGCCAGCTATGTGACCTTTTTTATTTCCTGCCCAAGAGCCATTCAAGGTAGTGGGTTACTGCATAAAGTTTGTTCCACAAAGTATCTGTTCTTAGAAAGAAGCTCTCTGAATGAAACTTTCTTATTAATTGAATAGGAAGGGAATAGGGATGATTTGTCCCAGTGTATGCTGCGTGGTGGGTTTTAGATGTGAATTTTTGAACTGTGGGCATTAAATTTTCCAACCCTCTTTCATTTAATCAGTTAGAAACATTAGAATTTTTTTAGAGCTGAATTTTACATTACTTTGATCATCAAGTAATAAGTAAAGAAACGAAAAAATAATGATTTAAATTTGTTTTCATTCTTGTGTAAAAGTCAAGGTGGCGATGACAGAAATCATTAGAAACAACAATGAATTCCAAATTTTCCCTCTTAGAAAACAAAATGGCATTAAATTATTTGTAATTTCTAATAATTTTCTGTTTCTTTCATTGCCAGCTAAATTTTGTGATCTGAACAAATATGAACATAGAGTCCATTTTGTTTTTATCGATTTCTTTTGTTTTCCTTTCTCACTATTCATTCTGCTCCTAAATTCTTTATGATTAAAAAAAAATAAAATTTAAGAACTTTAACAAAGTCAAAACTTGCAAAAAATGATTTTCTTTCACTATATGTCTCCAACATTTCGGCTTTCTTTAGAATTGTCAGCCAGAGTTTCTTTGAAATTACGCTTCTCTTTAGAATGTCCTCATTTATCATGAGACTAGTTTTTTTTGTTTTTTTTTATCTGAAATGCTAACATGTATTCCAATTAACACCTGTACAAGAAGATTAATAAATTTATAACTTTTCCTGAATTATATTAATGTGATATCTTACCGAAAGCAAATATATCAAAAAGGTAAAAAGAAAACATATGAGAATAGCCGTAAAAATGTATTGCCATCTTGGAATCCTAGGCTCCAGCATTACATTACAAAAAAATAATGCGAGATACATTTTGATTACATTAACACATCATATTAATTATAGCTTATAAAAACAGGACAAAGACATCTATATATTAACGCTATAATATCTACATTCCTTTCAATGTAAGGTGTGCATCATGTGCCAAAAGAAAAAATATTAAATAAAGATGTACCGAATTTACTAGATCAATGGCATAAAGGAGTAATAGAATTCAAGACGGCAAGCCTGTCAACATCTTTTGGTCATTTACATCTCTTTCCTGTTTCAATTCACTTTCTTTGGTTTTATCTAGTTTCTTACTCTCTGCGTTTTTGCTATCACTCACTCTTTTCTCCTCCTTCTCCCTCTCCTTTGCTTTTCCAATTTCTGTGTAAATGAATAGAACAGCAGCCAATGATTATATATACTGAGTGTGTCCACAATGCTTTTCTTAGAGTGCACAGATACTGCAAAACTGATCCTAGGCATAAGTACTAGGACGTCACATTTTGATCAAAGGCAGTGTGCATAGATATTTACAAGTGCCAATCCATTTATAAGTAATCCCATCATTTTTAACACATCCTATTTTTTAACAGTCATAGCTTATAAAGAAATATGAAAAACACATTAATTGTAGCTCTTAAAGTCATAACAGACATGTTAATTGTAGACATTAAAGATATAACAAAGACACATTATATGTAACTAAAAGAAATTACAAAAATATTACTTGTAGCTGATGAAAACATAATAAATACACATCATTTCTGATAGACACATAACAAAGATATATTGTTGCTGATAGACACATAACAAAGATATATTGTTGCTGATAAAGATGTAATAAAGACATATTCAATTGGGCTAATAAAACCATAACAAAGACATTTTCATTGAAAGTGTTACAACATGCTACTAACAGTTATAATATTATGTCTTGCCTGACTGTAACGGTACTCTGATGAATACTCTATCAGAAATTTCTTGGAACTCTGTTTGAGTTCTTTATTTAAGGCGTCTTGCCTAATTAATTTGTTTTATCGGGGGAGGGGTGTCTTATTTACTGTATGATACAAAGGCATAACATATATATTGTGGTTGCTCAACATGTCACAAAGACATATCAATTTTAGCTGATAAATACATAACAAATACTTTTTAGCTGGTGAAGACATATAGTGGTTGCTAAAGATATAACAAGTCATTAATTAAAGCTTATAAAGACAAAACAAAGACATATTGAGTTTATCTAATAAAAACATAACAAATACATTGTAGCTGATGAAGACATATTGTGATTGCTAAAGATGTAACAGTGTCATATTGTAGCTTATAAATACATGACAAAGACATATAACTGATAACAAGAATATTGTTACTGATAAAGATATAAAGCTATATTAATTGAATCTGATAAAAACAACAAAAAAGTTTAGCTGTTAAAGACTTGAGACATTGTGATTGTCATGTTTTTGAGCAAATAAATGTTCATTTTATTTAATAATAATATAACAAAGACATTTTAACTGATGAAGACATAACATATATATTGTGACTGCTAAAAATGCAACAAAGACATTTTATTTAACCAATAATGACAACAACAAAATAACAGCTGAACAAAAATATTGATATTTTTTTACATCGATTTAATTCTGAGCCTCATATCCAAGTTTTGCAAATCCAACCATTGCACAATGGTTAATATTTAAGTCTTGTAAGATCTTTGTTGCTAAATAATGATAACCCTCAACCATTCAACAAATCCTTGCTATCGAATGATAGTTAAAGTAAAAATAATATTACAAAATTCTTACTCTTTTTTTATTTTTTAAGAGATGTGTGATTTGTCAGTTTCCCCAAGTGATGTTTAACATTGATTATTATTGCCAGCAATTGTTAGGAATTACAACCTTACAAACTGAAATTTGCAAAGAGTCTCCTCACCACAAAAATGCTTTCCAAAATTTGTTCTTATCCCAATAAAATATAAAAATGGAAGAACTGTCACAATTTGATTAAAACTTGTCTCAGATTACAACAAAAAATATGCAAATAAAGATTTAATAATGAAAATCATTTTAACAAATTTTGATTCTAAAAGCTTGTAAAACAAGACAACAAATATAATGAATGAGTTAAACACACACACACACACATAGTTTTAGTGCAAAGAATTTGTCCTTTTAACAGAGTGGGTTCATACCAACTTCAAAGTTTCAAAGTTTTATAGAATTAATATAAGTAAAAGACTTTTTACTTAATTGATGAATGTTATCTTCAGCATCTTGACTCCATAGTTTCATAGACAGACCCTCCAAGAATTACTATGTCCATTCATCAGGGGTTATCAGCAATTGGCTGTTTATAATTCTTCATTTTTCTTTTTGTATGCACTTTTCATTGGTGCAAGTTTTTTTTCATAGCATGTGTTTTTGCATACATGCACCCATGCACTTGTCTGTGCATATTTTTTTTTTTAATCATATCACACCAAGCAAGGCAAAAACACCACTGATGCACAGGGGGCTACGTAAGAGTGAAAAGATTGGAAAAGAGAAAAACCGGAAACCACATCCTAAACAGGAAACAAGGGATAAGCCTCTTCACCTGTTCAATAGACGTGGGTGGAGTGTGAACCAGGTGATAGTTTAGTCTATCTACTCCAATTGAAAAAAAATAAATTAATAAAAAAAAAAAAAAAGAGTGAAAAGATTGGAAAAGAGAAAAACCGGAAACCACATGTCAGTACATGTAGGGTGTCATGATTATTTGTCTTTTTCATCATTTTTTTTCACCTTACACTTACTTCTTAACCTTTCTTTCCTTTTCTCCTTTCCTTTTGTTGTGCACTCAATACAAAACCCAAGAGTCACTCAAGGTAGTGAGTTACTGAATGGGGTTATTGTAAGAGTGCAAAAGGAGGAACTATATGTATATTATGAGGATATGGAGGATACATAGCAATTGATTATAGGCATGAAGAGGTTAGATCATAGTGATCAGGAAAATGTTCTCTCAGGTGTATGTTCTGCAATGTAACACAATGTTTTCTTCTTACAATGGAAACAATGATAGGAAGATGACTAACAAATTTTATCATATTTTTACTTTGTATTATAACTAAAAAATAATACAATATTTTATTAATGTATCACTGATACATTGCTGAAAAATAAAAATATGTCGATGCCTCATATATATTTTTTGTTAAGTGCCATGTTCCTTTAAACTGTTAATAGATTCCTTTTCTTTATTATCTGTGAATTACCGTTATTTCTTTTGAAAGATAATTGAGTTGCTTTCTCATGTCTTCTCCATGGTTTTTAATTTTGTGTTGTAGAGTGGCTGACACCCCTGCAACACTCTCAATAATGTAATGTTCTGAAATGGTCTATTTAGAATTCTAGGTGTAATATTTGAACTGATTACTTTGTAGCCTACTGCAATCTAAATGACTCCTCTGTATGTTGTAAGTTCCTTCTTGTCTGTTATTGTAACTATTGTACTGTTCTGTGTATATCTGTTTAGCACCAGATATTATGCTGAATAATGCCACAGCACACTTTTTCTGTGTATCGTATCCACCTAAGTGATACAACATGAAGTTAAGTTTCAATTCATGCCACTGGACAAAGGTCAAGTGTTGGTTCATGAATTTGATAGCTTAGTAATTGTGAGTTCAATCCCTGTACCATGCATTGCAGATTTTAATACAATGAAAACTGTGAGCAATTACAGAATTCTACTGAATATGATTTTTCTTTAACATCAAATCAACTTTTCATGGGTCATTTAATGCTAAAATTTAATTTCCTTGTGAGCTTCGAATTAATAAAAACATATGTTATTCAGCTTTCACAATTGAATACATGGTAGATAAGACTCAGCTTTTGTGTGTATGAAAATCTGTGTGGACATAATTACAAGAGGTGGTGATATGTGTTTTATGTTGTAGTTTATTGACGTTATATTTTGGAATATTTATTTTGGTGTTTTTTTTGGTTTTGTTTAGTTGCTTATCAATCTCTAGAGGTTATTTAATGCTGAAATCTAAATATTTTGAACATTGTTTCATGGCTTCAATTACAAATAAAATGTATTGTTGGTCATTTTGCTATATAATTTGTAATTATTTTTATATAAAAAATATTGCTGGTATTTTTATGATAAAATGTATTTTTTATACTTTCATAATGTTCACTATTTACTAATGCCTGGCCTCTAACAGGTGTGACTATCCCGAGTGAGGATGGACCTGGGAACAAAAGCCATTACAAGGTGGTTTCACTTTTCTCTAAATCTCTTAATCATTTCTGCCAGATGTAGTTTATCATCATACCCAGAACTACTAAATAAGCAGTAGATGTGATATCCCTAAACATGGTCAGTGGCAAAATCTATCCTTTTAGATTAAATAGTTCATTGAGAAACATTTAATAAAGACCAGGACTGTGATGATAACAAGAAAGATGAGGACAATAGTTCTCATATAAATTATGTAAATAATAATGTTAATGTCTGTTTGACTTGATTTATTCCTGTTAAGTCAAAAAAAATCATGGCTGGTGATACATAAGCTATTAAAATGCTGCTATAAAGTATACTATATAACCAAAAAAAGTAACCTTTACCATAATATTAAGACCTTGTCTGGCATTACAACAGAAGCCACAGAATGAAGCATCCAACCAACCAGGTTATTATTCCTTTAAATTAATAATAATTCGAAGAACAAAATACAGAGAAAAATAAGACAAAATATACCAATAAATACTAACTCTTGCTCCAACTGAGATGGGACACAGCTAAAGAGACAAACAATGGAAATCCATTTGTACTCAAATTTTGCTATCCCATGATGCAACAGAATCTATCAAGATGGACGTTATTGACATTTTATTCTCTGTTTAGATTGAAAATTCTCAGATTTACTGATTAATTGGAATTTTCACCTGCCACTGGGATTTTTGGATGGAATGGTAGGAAATTCACTGCTACATTCAATAAATTTCCCCATGGAACATAATGCCTTCATGAAAACTGATTCCATGTTTGACCCACTTCCCCATGCTTCACAATGTCCAAAAACCCCAGATGTTTATATGCTGAAAACGAAGTAAGCAAATACATTCTTGTCTGTATACCTAAATACATACATATGTACATATTCTGTTGCACACATCAGGATATCTAAGGATATACAGAAACTAGATATAACATCAATATATTAATTATAATTTTTCAATGTCCGTATTACCTGCATTTAAAATACACCTATAATAATATCTTTATATCAGTTTGAAAAACCTTTTTACTCTGTAGATAAAAATGAATTATTAATAACAGAAATGAATCATGCATCCACAATGAATCCCCCCCCTTATTTTTAAAGTTTGTCTCACAACATCTGGTACTTGACTCTTACATTATTTACATTGTTTGGACTATTATCATCATCTTTATTGCCATGATGTTTCAGTCAGTGTATGCTCTGGCCTTCTTCAGATGCTAATAATTTCAAACTGAACCCCAAATTTCAATCATTCGGGTATTCCATGTATGATACTACTTCCTATGCAATGTATTTATTTCCTTGTAATTCAACTCATTAAGTTATTTGTTCAACATTGTTGTAGCCAGGTATTGAACTCACAACTCTTTGGGTCAAGGACATAACCAATGCTTATATCCACTGGGCTGTGTGTCCTTGAGAAAATAAAGAGTTTGGTTCAAAATTCAAGAAGGCTGGAGTGTACAACAGCTGAAACACTGTAAACATGGCAATAAAGATGAGAACAACAAATAATGTAAATACAATCTCATCTCAGAAGTATACACACATCCCTGGCTCTTAGTTCTTATTTTTAGTACAGTTCAGTTTGCATTGTTTCCACTGAGTCTAAGTACACACTGCCTGACCCAGTGAACTCCCAATTACAATGTCACCAAATTCACCCATCCTGAGTATGATGATAAATAGCATCTGGCAGCAAGGCCTCTGATCGGGAGTTGTTAAAGAGTGTAGAATCACCTTTAAATGATGATGTTACTAGGTCCACCATGACCCAAGGTGGTAGTATCTGTTAGGGTCCCAGATATGGGTAAATAGCAAACTCCAAAACTGGGGTAAAAAAAACAGAAAGTATAAAAATATATTTTTAGAGTAAAAAATATCAGCAATAGATTTTTGTAAAAGAAAAAAAATACTCAATTTCCCAAGAAGTTTGCTTCCCCTCTTAGGAAATTTTTTTTCTAATGTTTACCTTACACAAGGCCCAAGAGTAACTCAAGTTAGTGGGTTATTGTGAGGTGTTGTATTAATGTAAGAAAGCACAAGAAGTAAAGTTATTGGGACTATTGGAAAGATAATACTTAACTGTAGACTTGAAGAGATCAATATTTAATTAGGGAATATTATTTCAGAGTTCAGAGATGTTAGTAGTATAATGTGGAAGTAGAAACAGGAAACAAAGGATAAACCTCTACTCCTGTTCACAAGACTAGGGAGGAGTGTAAACTCAATGATAGGCAAACATATTTACTACTATGCTGAATACCTACAAAGTATCCTAGAAGACAATGTAGGGCAACGCTCATAGCTGAATACCTCTCCAGCTTTCTATGCAGAGTGGGGTAGACTGGTGCACAGTAGAACAGTTGTTCTAAAACTACTGGGGTAAAGACAATGATGATGATAGTTTTTCTTTTTGAGTGTCCTCTACCTATCACTATATACTATAAAAAACATTGTAACATTGTGTGTGCAAAATATGGGTGAATAATTTATGAATAAGGACTAAGAAGAAAAAATACTCTAACTAGTAACTTGTAAGAAATAAATCATATTTTTGAAATATACTGTTTGTCAGGGTCAGCTGACTCTCTAGTTTAAGAAAGATTGGGAAAATAATGGAAGTGATAACACTCCCATAGATTTAACATCTGCTTCAGTAAATTCAAAATTCTTGTCAACTTTGAAACTTAATTTTATATGCTCTTACTTCTTGTTGTGTTATAGCTCGTACCATGTGACATCCAGTTGCCCAAATGTATAAAAGATAATAAACGTTTAGCATGATGAGTTGTCATTATCATGAACTTCATGAAATAACATCTACTATTGTGGGAGACTGTAATTATTGTATATCCATCTTGGTTGTACCACTCTAGTAATAAAGTAGTTTGTCTACATTTCACTGTGTCTCTCTTCGTTCCACGATACAACACTTCTTTAAACAATGAGGGATCCAAACTTATGATTGTTATTGTAGAACATTGCTAAAGTTGTTAAGCTTAAATATTTAACGATACAAGAAAGGAATTTCTGATAAAATAAATGTGGGTCCACCAAGATGACAATAACAAGGAGGATCTGAAACAATAAAATTGCAAAGTAGCAACATTGGAAATGGAGAGAGAATAGAACACACCAAATTTGACAGTGTGGAAAATGATTTATAAGCTTTATAGATCATTAATCAGTTATCTTAAACCCAAACCACCTGATGGGATCTTCAATATAAACAAATGGATTTTGGCCTTTGAATAGATGCTATCATGAAAGGGCATAAGCTGTAAGTAAGAGACAAAGAAATAATCCCCATTCTGGCCTTGTGAAATGAACTTGTTATCAAAAGAATCAAAGAGGAGACAACTTTACATCTCAAGAATAACTGATTGCAGAAATGTCAAATCAAGTAAAGATGAAAAACAATTTTAATTACAGGCACAGCGTCATAGTTTCATAACTGTATTAAACCAACTCCAAATTAATGTTCTATGTCTATTATTTGGACCTTATCCCAAAGTGGGTAGTGAAATCTTCATTCCCTGCAGACATGGTCTGCTATACCAGAATTTTTATTTTATCAACACTGTATATTATCTTTACATTTTGCTGTTTCCAAATGTTTCTGGTTTGCTTTATTTGAAAAGAAGTGACACAGCATGGATTTTACACTTAAGGAAGGCTGTAGAATAGGTTGGCTTAAATAATGTATTCAAAACAAAAGCAACAGAAATAATATGATCAGTTGTCTAAATAATACTTTGAATGTGACATAATAATCTTCATTCACTATTAATCTATACAAAATCGTTATTTACAATTATAGATCTCTGATGAAATGCATTTCAGTTTTCACTCACATTACATTGAAAATTTTAAAATGTCTCTGTACCTTATGCAAAAAATATTAATGTTAAATAAAAACAATGTCTTTTGTTATCCTAATTGAAATGTCACTCCTTGAAAACAACAGGCATTCCAGTACGCATCTATTTTCAGTGATCTTTAAATATGTTGCTGTGACCAATTATCTCCCTTGTTTTGAGTCTCGGTTCAGAAAGTACAGAATTCAAATTCTAATTTATAATTTTTCACCAAATCAATTTAATTTTCACAAACAAGACATTCAACAAAAGACAGAACATAATAAAAAAACAAATAAACATCTCAAGTTTGTGTGTGGTTCCTGTGCAATGTTGATTCAATCAAAATCAATTTGGTTACCAATTGCATGTACTACGCAGGTGTTCATCCTTCTTTTCTACTTCTACTACAGCTCATTAGGTTGTTCAGAAAATAATGTCTTATTTTAAAATTTAGATTTATTCATGAATTAATGTATTTAAAGAGTATTTAAATCAGTGAAAATAGGAACCCTGAACATCTTCATATTTCTGCCATCAAATTACAAGTTTAGTTATGTCTTTATGATAAAACTCTGAAGGTTTGGATGCCAAGAAAGCTTTGAATGTAGTTTCTGGTTTGTGAATTTAGTAGCATAGCAATTGTAAGTTCAATCTCTGTGATGGGCAGTACAGACTGAAACTCAGTGGAAGTAGAACAAGCAATAACTGAAAGCTATGAAATAAAACGTATTAGGTTGTTCTGAATATAATATTTGATTTTATAAGTATTTTTTATTCCTAGATTAACAGATTTATGCAGTGTTTAAATCAGTCAAAATAGGAACCCTGAACATCTTTATATTTCTGCCATCAAATTAGAAGTTTAGTTACGTCTTTATGATAAAACTCTAAAGGTTTGGATGCCAAGAAATCTTTGAATGCAATTTGGGAATCTTTATTAGCTTAAAAAATAGTAGTTAGTGGACAAGAGATCAAAGGAATATTGTGAATGTGGCAAAGTTTCATATCCCAAGTTGGTGAGCTTCTGCAGGTGTCATGCTGGCAACATGAGCATTCTCAAAAAGCAAAATTAGACCTCGTCAGTTAACCAGTGACATTTTGTACTTGCCTATACTTCAGAGATGAGGTAGTATTTACAATATTTACATTGTTCGGACTGTTGTTCTCATCTCTGTTTACAACATTTCATCCATTGTATGCTCTGGTCTTCTTCAGGTATTAGGAATTTCAAAGAGAACCCTTTATTTTGATCACTGGGGTATATCATTCTCTCTAAGATATATATATATATCCCACCTCAGGGATTTAGATTATTTTGTGTTTTTTAATGTCTTAATGCAAGATACTCAATAGTAGGTATATCAATATATATATGTTGCCATCAGTTTACACAGTGTATTGATATAAGTATTTTGCTGTCATTTTTAATAGCAAAGGCCCACTTATATATGTGTGCATATTTAGGCAGCATATATTCATTCATTTTGAATTCTAGTTGAATTAATTTCATTCACTTATACACGAGTACTCTTGGGAAAGTTATGAATCCATCTCTTCTCATTACAGCTATGGATTGAATAGCTGGACAGATTGAGTTCTAAAACCTTAGTTGGCCACTAGTCTACTGCAGAAAGAAATGGCAACCTACTGTGGGAAAATCTTCTGCTATCATTCAGTCATGTTTTAAAAGAAACATGATCATCCAAGCATGTATCAAATATGGCAATTAACTGTTCATTCAAAAAATTTTCATTGCATAATATAGACATATTCTGTCTACTTATTTTTATGCTGACCCATTCCAGTTCTCTCATCAGTTTCTTGATGTTAAGATGAAAATCATCAAGAAAGGTATTGTATTTTTTGCTAACACAAGTACCTTTGATCTTTTCCAATATCGTCCTCAATAATAAATTACACAGACAAACTTATTGTAACTGCGATAACATCTGCATTCCATTGTAATGGAAATTTTAAAAGATGTACACAAACTCATTCTGTTATAGTTATTTTAAATTTATCTGTTTTAGTTATGAAATTTTTTATGAAACAAGCCTTTCAATATAAGGCAGCTAACTGGAAATTGGTAGAAATGTAAAATGGCATTAAATGTTTTTAATATGATGTTGCTATATATTCATAATAGATTTTGCTGAGTGTTGGTTGGTTGATTTTGATATAAAAGGCCTTGATAATTTGTAGTTTTTGGTTTATTATTTTCATGGTGTAGTATACTGGTGTTGTCAACAGTTATTTTCCTGTATTTTGAAGGTAGACAATAATATGTTTTTAGATGATGTGCAATAGAACCTATATTCACCAAATGACATGTAAGATATCTTGATAATATTGTGGTTGTCAACAAACAAAACAAACATATGTACTTTTTTTTTGTCACAGATACAATCTCCAATAGGACATTTAAACTGATATGCAATCATGGTTTTTTTGAAAAATACTAATTTAATTATATGGCTATCTATCTGTCTGTCTATCTCTCTCTCTCTCTCTCTCTATATATATATATATATATATATATATAAAACTGTTGGTTCTCTTCACAGATATATATATATATATATATATATATATATATATATGTGTGTGTGAAGAGAACCAACAGTTTTACAATTCTGAGTTCTCTGGCATTTAATTTTTTTATAAAAGTGCTCAACATTATAAATATTGTAGAGCATAATATAATTAAATTTGTTTTTTAATTAAAAATACATTGCAACAAAAATCTCTTGTATCATGCAATGTTAGATAGATCATTGTTTCAAAATGAAGATCATTTTCATAACAATGATCTAACATTGCCTGATGACAAGATAGAAATCTTGAAATATAGAAATTTCTGTCGCAATATATTTTTAATTAAAAAACAAATTTAATTATATGATTATATACATATATATATAATATGTGGTACTATGTAAAATTTCAGTTACAACTAAGAATATATGTGTAAAAGGACAATATGAATAAAGACAAAAAGAAAACTTCTGCTTCAGTAAAATGAAAATCCTTGTCAATTTTGAAAATATTCATTTGTACCCACTTTAGATAAGTTTTCCTTTTGTCTTTATATATATTTTATTATTGAATCAAAAATAAAATGTCCAGTTTCAATGTCAATTTAGTCTTGCAATTTCTAACTTATCAGGAAATTTTTGTTCACCTTGATGTACATTAGATTATATAATTTTACAATGCTTCTCTAACAATTCAATGCCTTTTTTGTAGAACGATTTGTCTTTGGCCTCAAAATACGCCTCAGTTTCTAAGATCACTTCTTCATTGGAGCCAAATCTCTTTCCCTGGTGCATTCTTTTGAGGTCTGCCAACAGTCCGTAGTTGCTGGGGGTCAGATCTGGAAAAAAGGGTTGATGCGAAAGCAATTCAAATTGCAATTCATGTAGTTTTGCTAATATTACAATTGACATGTTATATGGGGTAACAGGAAAAAGCATACTAAAAGCCACTAGAGATAGGTAGAGATGAAAAGCCATGATCGCCCATGTCATAAAGGAACATGGCACATAGAAGTAGAGGATGTTTTGGGACCAAGCATCTTAATCTTTGTCTTTATCAGAGCATTTTTTCCACTATGTTGTCTTTCAGTGAAACATGATAGAAAGAACAAAACACCGTGTCACAAGTTGATCATATTAGTATTCAGCAAAATTTATTATGAATATAGAAACATCATATTAAAAACATTTAATGCCATATTACATTTCTACCAATTTTCTTTTGATATGTTCAACTCCTCTGCTATCTCACACAACTTTAAAAAGAGCTTGTAGATTTTTTTTTTGTTTTTCTAAACTGTTGACTTTGGGTGACCTGAGTGTTCAGCGTCATTTGTGTCTGTACGACTGCATTAAAAGTCAGCATACCACCTCTTAACCATTTTTTCCGATGGATCAGAGTTTGAATAACACTTAGCATTGTTTGAATAACACTTAACATTGCTTTGCTTGAACAGTATTTTTTCCCATCAGAAATCAATGTTTTATCACCAGACAAAATTCAGATTTTTCCATCGTTGTGAAAGTTTGCAACAGTAGCTTCACTGAAGTAACTGTAATTTGTAAACTAATAATCTGATTGGACCCAAATTTTGTCACGTGCCATTTGAAGATTACTACTTAATAAAAATCATATGGATTTTTTATTAGTGGTGACATCTGTATGTCAGGCCCAAGACTGATGTGTTAATAAAACCGTGCTCAATGTCTGAACAGAGCTGTATTATATATATTAATGAATATACATACGATCTTACATTTGAGGCATGACTCTGAGTTTCTTGTGTCATGAAACTGAAACTCCGAGTCATGCTATAGACATAGGATAATATATATATATATATATATATATATATATATAATGACACATAATCAAGTAGCAATTTAAATTTCTGAAAATGTACTTTAATGATCTGAAGTTCCTGGGGCATGTAATGAGGAAGAAGGACTTGGAGAATCTGATGCTCACAGGTCAGATAGTGGGAAAGAGAGACAGGAGAAAGCAATGTGTAACGTACTTGATGAGCTTGAGCAAGTGGATGGCAGAGCGTGGTTTGGGTGGTGTAACAGGAGAAAGTCTGCTAAGAGCCACTAGAGATAAAGAGATGTGGAAAGCCATGATCGCCCATGTCCTGAAGAGACATGGCATATAGAAGTAGATGATGATGTTTTGGGACCAAGCATCCTAATCTTCGTTTTTACCATAGCATTTTTTCCACTGTGTTGTCTTTCACCGAAACATGGTAGAAACAACAATGCTGAGTACATTATCATTTTAAAAAAAAAAAAAAAGAAAGGAAAACATCATTAGATTATGATATACCTAATGGTACACAAAGAAAAGTTCAGACTTAAACACACCCACTTAAAAGGCATACATACAAAAACAATTACTTTCATTTATATCTACTTACTGAAAATGATATATTTGAAGTGTAAGACAATATTAACCAAAGCCACATACGTCTCTTCAAGAGCATATCATATAATCAACCTTATCAAAGACAAACTTGTCTCTTTCATACTTAGTTTCATTCTCAAGTTTGATTTCATATAATCACTTCTGTTCAGTGCTATTAACAGAAGTCACTAGATCTGATGTTGCATGTCTTATACTGGTTTTGTAATAGTCATTAGTACATCCTAATTTCAGAATCTAACTTAAAACAAAGATGATACATTTATTTATTTTTAATTAGTGTCTCATCTTTGATTTTTTTTTTTGTTGTTCACATTTTGAATGCTTCATTCTCAAGGCTTCTTTAGATATACAGTGCATTTATCACTCCTTGAAAGTCGTCAAGTAGATTTTCTTGTAAAAAAAAAAAAAGAGATGAGGATACTTGTCTAAATAATTTGAAATAATGGCAGTTTTAAGAAATATATGATAAAACTTTTCTTTCTAGTCTTTTCATTTTTTTAATCATTTCACCCCAATCAAGGCAATAAAGCCACTATGATGTGTAAAGAAAGAGAACAATAAAAGAACAGGAATTAAGAGGACAATATAACAATTGACATTGCTTTTAAATTTGTTAAGATCAAAGTTGACTGAAAAGCAAGAAGCTGGAAGAAAGTTCCATAAAACGAGAAGTGCAAGAAAAGAAACTGTTAGCATAGAACTTATGGTTGCATCTAACCATTTTAAATGTAAAGTGATGAGGATTTGCCACCAATCTTAAATTCATAAAGTCTATGTACCATAAAGGAAAGTTCAGCAGAACAATTACGATGAAAGTATTTATAGAAAAGGTACAAAAAAGTTACATTATGGCAGAAAGTGACTAAAGTTGAGATGCCAGGGCAGGATAGATGACATTGCAGATTCTTCTTTAGATTTATCAGTCAGTCAGTAAAGGGCCATACGTGATGCACGCTTTGGGCGATCATGTCTCAAAAGAGACATAACTGACTGAGCAGAAGATTATCTCACAGTAGATTGCCATTACTTTCTGCAGTAGACTGGTTGCCAGTCAAGGCTATAGAACCCAATCTGTCCTCTTATTTAATCCATAACTGGAGGGAAGAGACAGATTAATGTCTTTCCCAAGGGTATTAGTGCGTAAGTGAATGCAAGAGATTCAACTGGAATTTGAACTCAGCATTCTGATTTGTTGTTCCAAGTCGATATCCACTGCACCACAGGTTTATGGAGGTCATCTAAATATATATAGCAGGGCCACCGGACTAGACATGGCAGCAATGTCATGGAATCAAGAAGAATAATCTCAATCTATGTTAGAAGTACTAGTTTGCTCATGTTATTAAAAACTAGCAGTATAGCCCGGTGTTGCTCGGGTGTAATGAAATAAAATTAATCCATGGTCCTGGAGCTCAGACTCAGCCTAAAGAATATTTGTGTGAAGTTTGGTGAGAATCGGATAAAAATTGTGGATTTGTATAAAGGGCATACAGATAGATAAACAGACACACACACAAACATCTTGCCTTATATATATATATATATAATCGATTTTCTTCACTATTGTAAGAACTACAACACTGAAACTTCTGAATATCGTTTCTTATGTCTTTGTCTATGAGTGTATCAAATTTGATTAAGATCGGACCACTCATTCTATAACCCGTTTTTTTCGATTATCGATGGTACCTCAACACAAAACCTAGCTAAGAACACTCACAGATGCTTATAGTACAACTGTGTAAATTTTCAAGAAAATCGGTTCAGCCGTTTTGGAGTCTATAGGTAATGGATACACACATACATACACACACAGACAAAGTTCTATTTATAAATAAGTTTAGATGGTTGCATACTGAACAAATTCCATTGGACTTGAAAAATATAAAAGCTTTTATTCTGTTCTACATTTCCTTTTTTCTAAATCTTTCAACTCAAAGTAAAATTAAATAAAGGTAATTAAGTATTAAGTATTATTAAATATTAATTAAATACATTAATAATATATATATATATATATATATATATATAATGAACATAAAATAAAGATATTAATAAATATTAATTTATCAAAGATAATTAAACCTTTATTAATTAAAGATAATTAATTCTCTCTATTTATTTATAATAGATATTTTTATTTGTATCAAGGGGGAAACCTTGATATAAATAAAAGCAATTAGAATAAATAGAAATTGTTTTAATACACTCATATGTTTTAGCATACCTTACTTCAAAAATTTATTTATATATACAGAACTAATTTCAGTTGTATTTTTCACTTCAACATGTGACATCTCTACTACATCACTAGAAGAGTCCATTGCATGGAGATGAAAAATGTGTACATCTGTATTTAATGAATTGGTAGCATACAAAACAGGTTGTATGGAGAATACACACACTTTACACACACACACACACACACACACATATATATATTTTTTTTTGTTTTTCTTTAATCCAAAGTGGAAGAGTAGGAAGGTAAATTCCAAGAATCTGATCCTAATCAATATTAAAAATTTTTAATATTAAAAAGTGATGCAGGCAATGAATTAAAAATACAGAGCCAATATAAATTAGATAAAATTTTCAAAATTCAAAGGTGTCGGATGTACATTTCAACATAGGATCTCTAATATAGATTGTCACATTTGGAAAAAAACAATGTTGCTGAAGTGATGTAGAATCTCTATTAGAGATCCTATGTCAAAATGTACATCCGACACCTTTGAATACTGAAAATTTTCTCTAATTTATATATATATATATATATATATATATATATTATAATAATAATATTAACTATAGTAATAACAATACCAATAGTAACAGAACTAACTCTGCTGAAACTAGTATTAATTAAACTATAATTTAAATTGTCTTGTACAACCCATCTAGAACGAACTCGGAGGAAAAAGAAGGGAAAGTAAAAAAAGAAACAAACGAAGTACATGAACAAAAAGTCAAGCACTCGTAAGAAAGAAAAAAATCCCAAGACAAAATCCCTAACACTAAAGCACTCAATACAAAAGTAGAGCAAACAAAGACAGAAAATCTAAGCAAGAGCCAACAACCTACCACGGTTTCACCCAACGGCTCGTCAGAGAAATATATATGTACAGTTTCCACTTCTGCGATATATGTGTTGACTCTTCAGAAATGAATTGACTTCTTTCGGTGACTGGCATGTGCATATACAGCTTATATACAACACGTTAAAATTTCCCTTCTCTGATTCCATGCGCCTATGGCTTAGGGAGTAGCGACTCCAAATGACACCAAATCGATTGAGTTTCGATCTTAGCCAAAAGCAAGTGGATGTCTAGCCACACTGATGAGCTGTGATACAGAGAAACAAGCTTGTATGTGGATGACTAATATATATATATATATATATATATATATATATAAGATTGTAACAACCATTACACTATATATATAAATAATATATATATATATATATATATAAAATAAAATAAAATAATAAATAAATATATAAAATAAAATTTTAAAAAAAAAATATATATATATATAAACTATAAAGCAGTTGCACATAGGTATTAACATTAAATGTTGAAATTGTAATTCATGCTTAAAAGCAAACATTAAGGCTGTGAATTGTAGTTTAGGAAGAATCAGACTGTCACTATTCAGTGTTTATTCTTAGATTCACACTATTTGTCTTTGATAGTGAACACTTTCCTCCTATAAATTTAGCATACCTTAAAAACTATAAAATTATTTCTTATATAGTGATGAAAAACATATTCCTTGTACATATTTTTTGTTTTTTATTTAGTTGACATTAAAGGTTTTTCTAGAAATCACAATATAAGGACTCTCTCACCCACTCATATATATATATATATATAGATAGATAGATAGATAATGTGTTATATAACTGTTTTATTATGATTTTGAAGAATATTTAAGTTTTGAGTTTAAATTCTTTCTAATTTCATATATCAATTTTTTTTATGCCAGAGTTTGAGTCTCTGTAACTAGTCAGACTTTGCCTAAAAAATTTCTCAATAATAACAAATATATATTAGAATTATTATATAAATAATTAGACCTGCTGAACATTTATGGAAAGCAAACAGTGGATATGACCACTGTTAAATGGAAACAAGGTTTTTTCTTTAGTAGCAACAGCAAGTCACATTTAGGACATTCTTGCTTAAAATTTAGTGATGTGGTAGTATTTAAACTATTTATATTCAGATTATTGTTCACCTCTTTACTGCCTTGTTGACAATGTTTCAGCCATTGTACATGCTGGCCTTCTTCAGGTGCTAGGAATTTCAAACCAAACCCTTTATTACAATCACCAGGGTATATCATTCTCATTCCATGTGTGATTCCACTACTGGTAACCATGTACTTATCTCTCTTTAACTTAATTCTCAATGTTAACATGTCCTCAAGGACACATGGCCCAGTGGATATAGTTAGTTATTTCCACTGACTTGACCCAAAGGCTTGTGAGTTCAATACCAGGCTACATCAGTGGTGAACAATTAATTTAGAGAGTTAAATTTAAGGTAGATAAACCCATGGCTACCAGAAGTGGCATCACACGAAATGAGAAGAAAGCCAGAGTGTACAGTGGCCAAAGCATTGTAAGCATGACAGTAAAAATGAACACAATCGTCCAAACAAATATAATGTAGAGCATTCTTGTTTAGCTGTCAGCCCCCAAAATTAAGAGTACCATAAAAATGCAAAATTCTAACTTTAGGTCAGATTTTGTGAGGTGGGTTGGGCCAAAAGTTTTTCAGTACCCCCTCACATATAATACAGTATTTGTTGAAAGTGATAAGCAAGGGTAATTTTCTAAATTCTGGTTGAGTTTCTGATGAATAGAAAATGTAGTCACTGTCCACGATTTTGAGATTGAGGACTTTCTATTGGTTGACCAATGATTTTCAAGATTACAAGCTTATGGTGCTGGATAGGTTACAGCTGCCTGAATTTAAGTTTCCTTGTTTAGATTCATCTTTTAACTCTTGATCCTCTACTGACCAATCAGCTTAAAGCACTTCATCTCATCACTGTCAATAATTATTTCATTTAGTTCCCAGTAAATCCCATACAAAAGAAAAAAAAAACAAAGTTCATGAAGCTACAAAATAATCTTTGTCTTTTATATAAAGAGAGACTTATATAATGGAAATCTTTTTACACACATACATATATATTTATAATTTAATTGTTTTTTAAACATTATTTTTAATGGATCCTTTGAGTAGATACTCTGTTTGTTATAATTAAACAGTATATTTATGTATATATCTACTAGTCAGAATGTATGTTGTGGAGCAATGGATATCGACTCGGAACGAGAAATCGGGGTGCCAAGTTCGAATTCCAGTTGAATTCGTTGCATTCACTTATGCACAAATACCCTTGAAAAAGGTATTAATCCATCTCTTCCCTTCAATTATGGGTTAAATAACAGGACAGATTGGGTTCTATAGCCTTGGCTAGCAAACAGTCTACCGCAGAAAGCAATGACAACCTACTGCGGGAAAATCTTCTGCACAGTCAGTCATGTCTCTTTCGAGACATGATCACCCAAAGCGTGTATCACGTATGGCACTTAACTGACTGGCTAGCCTGAAAATTCAAGAAATCTTGTTAGAAAAATGTGTCCTGCATTGTTTGTTTGAATCTGCATCACTTAGACCTAGAAGAAACCATCAATTGATTCGCCATGTCTTAGAGCACTCGACCACAAAGGATTTGGATTTAGACAAAACCTGAATTAAGCCTTTTAAACATATAATTTTGTGATTTTTTGTGATATTCATATCTACTCTGCTTTTGCATGCTAATGTAAACAAAGACAATTTATTTTATGAAATGTTACAAAATGGATTAACTCCAACATATTTTTCATTTATATGTTTTTATTTATATGTTTTTTAAACATTACTTTTTAAAAGATACTCGCATTTGAGTAAATATTCTGTTTTTATAATTAAACAGTATATTTATATAATATATACAGCCCTGAAGGACACATATTTTCCTAACGATTTCTTAATTATTCAGGCCAGTAGATATAAATAAATATACTGGTTAACTATAAAAAACAGTATCTACTCAAGAGTTGAAGTGTAATTAAAATTTAAGTAAATCCAGTTTTTTTAGTCTTTCTTTTTTAATTTAAAATTTTTTTATTTTAAGAGAAAAACAGGAAAAATAAAAATAAATAATTACATCAATAAAGTTCAAAAACTCAACTGAAATTATATAGAATCTAATTTCTATATTAATTTTTTTAATCAGTTATCCCCAAACAAAGCAATAATACCTCAAAAATACAAGTACATATTGGAAACACCACAGATCAACTCTTTTCAGAGTATAGGTCACTTATTAGCATTAAATTCAATTTAGGCCTACAATATTCAGAACAGTACTGCTCTGAGGTTTAGTCTAATGGCTGCATCATTTGTTTGCATATTTCTGCAATTAATCTGAAACATTAATGTCCATCTAAAGATGGAATCAAATGCCAGTCAAGTGCTATCTTTATCTTTTGAATCAATTCACCCCAAGCAAGGCAAAATTGCCACTAAAACACAAGAGGCTGCTGGTAATGAAAGAAAATGAGAAGCTTTACAAAGAAAGTGCAAACTTAATTTTGAATGAACAACAAAGAGATAAACTTCTATTCCTGTTAAAAAGATCGGTGAGGATTGTGAACCAGATGATAGGCAAACCTATCTACTCCAATTGAAAAGAGAGAAAAAATATAAGTACATTTTTTGTGGTGCAGTGGATATCGGCTCAGAACGAGAAATGGGAGAGCCGAGTTTGAATTCCAGTTGAATTCGTTGCATTCACTTACGTGCAAATACCCTTGGGAAAAGTATTAATCCATCTCTTCCCTCCAGTTATGGGTTTAATAATAGGATAGATTGGGTTCTATAGCCTTGGCTGGCAACCACTCTACCACAGAAAGCAATGGCAACCTACTGCAGGATAATCTTTTGCCCAATCAGTCATGTCTCTTTCAAGACATGATCACCCAAGCGTGTACTTTACTGACTGACATAAAATTTTAGAGTTCAAACAAAGATGTTACAAATATAGAGTTGATGCTAACTTCAGAAGGAACCAGAAACCCATTTGGTTATAGTAAAAATCAAGCATTCAGCTACTTCAAGAATTAGTAAGTGACCTTCCACCTCACTAATGTAAATTTTCTTCTTGCTTATTAGTATAACATGTCAAAGTAGAAGTTTTCAAAACTGTCTTGCTTATATAAACACACACAAATCTACCAAACCCTATCCATAACATACTTGTTGACAACAGAAATATCATAGCATCATCACTTGTAAAAAAAAAAGGCTATAAATGATTGAAGCATTATTAATACAAAAAAAAATAACACTCAGTAATATCAAACTGCAAACAGGCTAGAATACCGACCACTTGGGAATACCAGGTGCTGTAAGCATATAGTGACGGATTTGTGTTGTGGTGCAGTGGATATCGGCTCGGAAAGAAAAATCAGTGAACCGAGTTTGAATTCCAGTTGAATACCCTGCATTCACTTAAGCACTGGTACCCTTGGAAAAGGTATTAATCCATCCCTTCCCTCCATTTATGGGTTAAATAACAAGGGTAGGACTTGGGAACCCTGCTCTTAAAAACAAATCCCAATGAATCTTTATACTCGAAAAGAAAAATGTTGTAAAAATAAAATAACCTTACCCAAAACATCATTGGTTATGACCTTAAATGATCCTGTAAGGATTGATAGGTCGTTAAACCTCAAAACACACAAACAAGCTAACGTGTTTACCATGTTTAGAACATAAAACATGCACACTACTCTACAAGCATACATAAGACTGCATGCATTCTGTTAGGCATAAAATAAAATTTATCCTTGATAATGGCTAAAATATATCTGAAAATGCTTGGATAAACAAAACATTTGGACAATTCTTATAAAATATATGTCACAAAAGAAAAAAAATCATAGCAAAACATTAAAAATTGCATAAAAATAACTTAACCATGATATCTTGGCTGCCATTTTTAATTAAACTTGCATATGCATACACAAACATATATAGTAAAATTTTGTAATTTGCTTGAAGCATGATGTAAAATAGGTATATGGTTATGTCTTGAAGGCTGTCACAATGCGTTGAGTAAAATAAAGGAAGGTAAAGAAGTTTTTGGGTATTACCTATTTATTATACATTAATATTTCAAGATCAAAATCTCATCTTCAGAATGGCAGAGAAATGAGTGTCTGTCTGAGTGTGTTCCTGGCCTTTTACAGTCTTTGAAAGGCCAGGAACACACTCGGACAGACACACATTTATTAAAAGTGCTTAATATCAGAGTTAGAGCATATGTAAGTATAAATTCTAAAAGATAACAAAGACAAAATATATTCAAGATTAACTGAAGAGCTATGAAAACAGAAACTATACAAACAAAATATCCTTTACAAATAGTAAATATGCAACCAGCACAATGCGTTCTAAAAATATATGTGAAATTAAAAACAAAAACTAAATTACACCAAAAATATCATGGAAAATGAGGAAAACAGCATCAGCCTACAACAATCTATCTAAAAATTGTAAACCCTGTATGGGAGAGAAAATCACTTTCTTAGATCAACTTAAATTATTTAATAAACAACCAGAACTATTCCCAAAATGCAGACAGGAAAATAAATTTTTACTACATCACTTAAAAAAGGGAAAAACTAAAAGCAAATACTTGTAAAATATCACTATGATAAATGTGAGCTGTAAACTTAGAACCAGCATAATAAAAAATATCCAACTATTGAACAATTTTTGTCATTATTTTCACCTGAAATTAAAGCCAAAATACTATGTTTAGAATGGCTCATGATTAAACATGAATGACTCTCATAGTCTGTTATAGTTGACATATATGTTTTAAAATATATATATTACTTTGAAAGTAATAAACTTAATATTACAGAGCATAATGATGGATAAAACTTATCAAAAATGTAACCACTCATCATAATTTCTTGATTAAGAGAACTAACAGTAAAATACCACAGGTGTGACAAATGAATTATTCAATGATGAAAAAGAGAAATGAACAGCTAGAAACTAATTACAGCAAAGCCCAGCAAACACTCTTGCTGTTTACACAGAGAGGGTCTGCAAGAGCTGATGGAAACAGACTCTAGCACTTTTAAATGGAAACGTGAATGTGAATTAGCTAAAACAGAAAACCAATCCACATTAAATTTTATAGCACACTTTCTGTTATTTATATGATGTTCACAAATTGAGGAACAATAAGTGTTGAAAATGAGTTCATTTTGTTTCTAGGTATTCTTGACTATAGACTTGAATAAGTTAAGATTATATTGATTGGGGAACCATTCTCTTCGGAGTCTTTTTCACAAATTAACAGTTCTTGGGAAGAAGCTGCCCAGATCAAACTTTCATTTTACTAACGGAATACAAAAAGGAATGGGGATGATTTATCCCAGTTTTTATGGTGGGTTTTAGCTATGAAGATCTAAACTGGAGAAATTAAGGAATGTAGATTATCTAATCTTCTTTATTCTGTGTTTCTTGAAGATATTAGCAATCATGGCTCTCCACAATTTCCTATTGTTTGTAGCGCTTAATAAATTTTGTCTTTTTAGTGTCTTTCCTAAACCTTGTTCCACATCTATTTCCTTAAGCTCACTGGATAAGTTAGATGTTTTCTTTTTGCTTTCAATCTGTTCTGTGAGTATCAAGTTTTCCAGGCACTCTTTCCTCATCATGTACTGTAGAAATTTCATCTATTTCTTTCTGATATTAAGTATAAATGTCATTTTTCCATTTTTCTCTCAATCTTGCACACATGGTATTTTTATTAAGCTTCTGTAGAACCACATTTTGTCATTTTTTTTCAAACTTTGTTGTTGCTCCTATATTCTGTCGGCTTATGGCCATATCACGTTGAATACACCGGTTCTCACTCGATCACCAAAGTTAAACAACATTGAGCCTGGTCAGTATTTAGATGGGTGACTGCTTGGGAATACCAGGTGCTGTAAGCGTTTAGTGACGAATGTGTGTTGTGGTGCAGTGGATATTGGCTCGGAAAGAGAAATCAGTGAGCCAAGTTCGAATCCCAGTTGAATACTCTGCATTCACTCAAGCACTGGTATCTTTGGGAAAGGTATTAATCCATCCCTTCCCTCCAGTTATGGGTTAAATAACAGGGTAGGACTTGGGGACCATGCCCTTAAAAGCAAATCCCCAATGAATCTTGGTACTCAAAATAAAAGTATTACTAGACACAAAACTTATATAAAAGAAAAAAAACAGCAATAAATTGTTGAAAGAAAAAGGTATTACCAGCAATAAATAAATAAAATTTAGTTGGCAATAAATGACCCACCGAGGTTGATATGCCATAAAACAAAAACAACCAACCAACCAACCAACTATATTCTGTTCATAATATTCTTACCATTTTTCTGTAGAACCACATTTCTGTTGCTTCAAGTCTCTTCTTTATCTGTAAAATATAGGGTCAACAAATCTGTGTACAACAATTATTGATCAAACAAGGACATCGACTTCATACAAAATATAACTACCCAGCTATCTTGTAATGAAACCTTCTACAAAGAAGTATACCTTCATTACTTCTGGCATTTTTCTTACATCTTAGTTTGACATTTAAACAAAAAAATTACCTTCCTTCTTGCTTTCTTTTATTGGAATAACAAACCTTTACAAAAAAACAAAACACAGAATTCTTCATTCTTTGTCACATTTATCTTGATTCTCCACAGCTATAGGAAAACACGAACGATATTTCAAAAACATGCTTTATTCTTTACATTCATTAACCAAAAGAAAGTCACATCAATGATTTATACGGACTCAGAAGTTTTGCATATCGAAGCACTTGTGATGTGAGAATCTTTGCTTGCCCTCTGAGTATTTAGTTATAGAGAGGTACTTATGATGAATAATGCCAAAGTGGTAAGTGAAACCAAAACATCAAAGTACCAGGTGTGGTCATATAACATAATTAAGAACTTTTTTATTGCTCTTGTCGATTTGTTGCTATGCATAAGTGATAAGTGTATTTCTTAATGTTAGTAAACATGCTGATGTGTTCCAGAAGTTAGAAACTATTCAACCAATTAGGACCAAATCTGGAAGCTGTATTTTTTGGTCAGTATGTTTGTGCTGAAAAAGTGGGACAAATTTGGCAAAGTGTCAGGAAATCTTTAGAACTTAAGTTCTTGTCTAAAACAAGTGGCGCATAAAATCATACACACTTGAAGTTGAAGTGTTTGGATTCAGCTGTATTTTTCAGATTGGTGGCACTGGAAGCTCTCATACATCAGTAAAACACCCAGAACTCTCAAAAGAAGGCTCTATGAACCTTGTTGGAATCTGTTGCATAAAAACACTTTAAATACACTCGTAGTTCACTGCAACACATCTGACATTAATTTCTGTTAAATGCCAGTCTGTTTAGAAGTGAAAAGAATTCACTGAAAAGAAAATGCATTGAAAGTACACTGATCTCACAATTTCCTTTGGCCAACCTCAGACCGGGCTCATACACAATATCACCAATCATTATAAAAGCTATAGTAGTCTATATAAACTTAGAAAAGTTTTTTTTCTTTTTGTATTGGAGCCATTAACATTTGAATTTGAAATTAGTCCACTTCAAGTCAAACTCTGTTCTTTTTTTTTTTTTTTGCTGTTAGTTCATATACTACATTGTGTTACTATGACTTTAATGATGATTGGTAATATAATGTACAAGTGTACCCTTACAGTCAAAAATGATTGTAAAATATCCACAAATAAATACATAACAGTCTCGATGCTAACAGAGAAGATGGGATCAGTCTGGCATTGGATATAAAAAATTGCTAGATCAGTGTATTTTCTGGCCATAGTATCTGATAAAGATATTTTTTTACATCTTCCTCAAAATTTCAATGAACTTCCTTTATATGCAGGCTTGCCTCTCAAGAGGAGAAATACAATGTCTGATTGACTTTTTGACATCATCTCTCCTTAAAAAATGTTTGGATTCAGCAAGATTTATTTTAGATTGGCAGTGCTGAATGTTTTTAGTGAAGATCAAGTTATCAAATTCAATGTTGGATAATTTCTTCATTGATGAAGAGACTACATGTAACAAAGATGTGGTTCTATAGAAGGATGCTGAGAATGCTGCAGATGGAGCATGTAAAATGTGAAAGAAAATCTGTTTCATTAGACCGTATTTATTACAAACAGTATATCACTAATACACAGATATCAATGACATAAGCACAGTTGTAAATAAAAAAAAAGTACAGATAACTCTTTAAAAAGTCAGAAATTGATTTAACATTGTGCATATATATATATATATATATATATATATAGATTGTTTAATTACTTAGTTTCTGGTCATAAGATTAGACCAGTGCACATTTGTATTAAAAAGAGTTCAATACAATTATATTGTAGAACTTTTGAATATTTTCCATTTGTAAATGAGTTATTACGCAACCTAGGTATCTACCATGTGGTGTCTTCAGGCAATTTGCAATAGTTACTGCAAATCGAATATATATATATATAATGGACAGGGCCCTCACTTTTATATTCATAAAAAAATCAATATTTTTAAATTATAACATTTTGTGGTTTGAAGAATGTCTAATGAATGCTAATCTGCAAAAATTATTACCCCAAACGTTTTCCCTATTTTTATTACAAGCAGACCACTCAGTTTAACTAGCCCTGTAAAATCACCCCACCTTACCAAAAAATGTCAGGTAGTGTAAGTTTTCTTTATATCCCAGCAAAATACATGGATAAGTGGAAAGGAAATGTATTTTGCATATTGGATTTGGAAATAGAATTTCAGACTGACTTACAACCATTTTTACATAGAAGCACTCTTACTGATAAGGTCAGCTGTGTTCAAATATAGATTCTCCCCACCCCAGAATCTCTCCACATGTTTGTGCTGAAAGTATAGAGGATTTTGGTCTCTGGGGAAATCAAGTAGAAAGAGTTCCTTGGCATGTCAAGAGTTAACGAATTAACACTGAAAACTTAGGTGATAGGATCAATTTACTTGCACAAGCATTTGTAACCCTCAAGAAATAGAACAACAAAACAAATTCTGGAGATATTTTCTTTTTTTGTCTGTTTTCATCCATGCAAAAACATTCTTCTAATTTTTAGGGACAGCATCAAAAATTATTTAATGTATACCTGACTCCTGCCATGTGAAATGAGTAGTATCTGGGAATGAGAAATTGGAGAAATTCCAGTTGAGTTCATTAGATTCACTTAATTCCAAACACCCTTGGAAAAGGTATGAAAATCTTTTCTCCCACAGCTACGGGTTAAATATCCGAAAAAATAATTTTTTATTTCTAAAAAAAATTAATGTAATATTCACTCACAAAAAATTATTATTCTCACAATCTAAAAAAAAAATCTTTTGGCTTCAAATAAGTTGTAAAGGGTTGATAAGCCATTAAAATAAAAAATAAATAAAAACAAAAGCCTTCTTATATGCATTATCACTACAAGAATCAAATCAGATCAGTTATGTAGGATTGATGTCATGTCTGAGCTAGATGTGCGTTGTGGCGCAGTGGATATCGGCTCGGAACGAGAAATCGGGGAACTGAGTTCAAATTCCAGTTGAATTCCTTGCATTCACTTACGCGCAAATACCCTTGGGAAAGGTATTAATCCGTCTCTTCCCTCCAGTTATGGGTTAAATAATAGGACGGATTGGGTTCTATAGCCTTGGTCGGCAACCAGTCTACCGCAGAAAGCAATGGCAACCTACTGCGGGATAATCTTCTGCCCAGTCAGTCATGCCTCTTTCGAGACATGATCGCCCAAAGCACTAAACTGACTGACTGACTGAGCTAGAGCTAGAGCTCCCCATTTCACACTTTCCAACCTTGATAAAATTTAGAATCATTCATGTGGCCTTGTGGGTAATGATTTATTTTTCACCCTACACACTTTTATCTACAGACCCAATAACACAAGCTTAGCACTATTCTGCTGCTATTTCCATGGTAAATGTTCAGAGGGAAGCCATACTATAAGTTCTACCAGCCAAGATCTGTTTTTCCTCTGGGTTGAATTACTCTTATTTCCTATGTATTCCTTTGGTAAGAAAGGAGTTCCATTTTTACTTTGTAAAACAGTCTCCCAAATGGATGCTTTCCTGAACATTTTGTTCTCAACCCTTCAAATCTGGAGTTAATTCTTAATTATTCACTATATTCTCATCATCTGCAATTACTACTTTGTCCTCTTAAATCTTCAATTTATAAGGTATGAAAAGATAAGATATATCAATAGATAGGTACTCAAAAAGATAAACTTGAAAATATGGAGAGAGATTGATAGATAGATAGATAGATAGATAGATAAATACTTGAAAAACTGAGGTAGATACATAGAGGTATACACCTGAAAAGACCGAGGTGAATAGATAGATAGATAGATAGATAGATACTTGAGAAGACTGAGGTAGGTAGGTAGATAGATAGATAGATAGATACTTGAGAAGACTGAGGTAGGTAGGTAGATAGATAGATAGATAGATAGATACTTGAGAAGACTGAGGTAGGTAGGTAGATAGACAGATAGATAGATAGATAGATAGATAGATACTTGAAAATATAGATAAATGTATATATAATTTTTTAATCATTTTACTTTCATGCAAGGAAATAAAGCCACTAAGATGCAAGGCGGGTAACAATATTCTTTTGTTTATGTATATATTCATTCTAAGGTGCCTTTAACATAACTAAAGTTAATGATGCAATTACTTGACAGATTTTTAAAAGAAAAGAATCATATTCTTAATTATGCAAAATACACTACATGAAAAGAAATTATAATCTTAACAGACTTTTCAGTAAAATGGTTGAAAGAAGTTGAAAAATTACTTTGCATTCAAAATAGTTATGAACATTATGTATCCTTTTTATATTTAGATAATATTACCATAACTTGCAATGACAAGAATTGGTTTCACCATAACTTGCAATAACAAGAACTAGTTTCACCATAACTTGCAATAACAAGAACTCGTTTCACCATAACTTGCAATGACAAGAACTAGTTTCACCATAACTTGCAATGACAAGAACTAGTTTCAGTTGTCAAAACTTCTAAGTTACTAATACCTATAATATAACCTGCTTTGTGGCTAAGATTATTGCACATTCTGGTTACCCAAGTTTATGACAGCGAGAAAGTGAATGAAGCTGGGCTGCCAGATCAGGACCAATAATATTGCTGATTCTTCTTCGGATTTTATCAAGGAGCTTGCTATGATTCAAACCAAATATAGGCATTTTCATATATATCTGATGTTTTTCCTTGTTGATTATATTGGTATAATCCTGGTAAGTGAGCTAATGTGTATAATCCTAATCTGGTTGAACTAAATAACAAAGACCTTTTGATTACTTAGATTGTAGGACCATTTTACTGTGTGTGTGTGTGTGTGTGTCACTTATGAAGGGCTTGCAGTTCATCACTTACTCTTGTTTCCAATTGGTTTCAGTTTTTGATTCTGGAAATAGGATTTCAAAATGTAACTCCATACATAAGTGAGATTTAAGGCTGAACTAATCAACTGTACTTTTTCATTCTACACATGTTGCCTCACCACATAAGTGGTACAAAGTAGTGGCACTGCTAGTGAGACCACCCAGTAAATACTAATTTTTTTTTTTAAATGAAAGAAAAATTCAGTATCTGCTTATCAGTTTATTAACCTATTAATGCTCACTGTAAAATCTGATATTAATAACAAAAATAAAAATCTGATATTTATTGTATAAAAAAAAATCTAGTATTAATGAAAATTTTTAATTAAAGGTTTATAGAAATCTTTTATATTGATTATAATGAAAGATCCCTTTCAAAACCTGGACAAAGTATTAAGAAACAGGTAAAAATTTTATTAGAAATGAAGAAGAAAAATAACTCCTGAATTGCTAGGTAATATCAATCAACCTATTTGGCAATAGAAACTGGACAATTTTCTAACAGACGAAGAATAGACTTTAGACGACAGATGTTCTATAGAAGAATGCTGAGAATACCTTTACCGGTTAAAATAGTGAGATGTAACCATAAATTATATGCTGACAGTTTCTTCTCTCATGCTTCTCGTTTGTGTAAGTTTCTTCCAGCTTCATGTTTCCTAGTTAATTTTGATCGTTGATGTCAAGTATTATCTTGTCTTCTTAATTGTTATCTCTTGTTAATGTTTTTTTTTCTTTTATTTTCTCACACTCAGTAACACTTTGCATCTTAGTTGCTTTATTGCCTTGCTTGGGGTGAAATGATTAAAAAAATAGGTATGCACTTCTTTTGCTATTCATTCTGATTCAATTCAGCAGTGCAATCTTTATTTAAACACAATAAGAAATAATGAACTATGAAGAAATTTCTAGAGCCCTACGAAGACAGATTTTTCCACCAGTAAAACCTCTATAATCAAAATACATTGATATTTTTGCTGTATTTTTGTAAGAGGAATATTCAGATACTTATCTCTGTATTTTTTAATAATGAGATTCAATGGAAGCTGAAAACACAGAGGAGAGATTTTCTTTGTCAGATCATAAAAATTTTACAAACACAGTTTGAAGTTGGATAATTTTCTTAATGCTTCTGTACCAAAACCATTAATAAGTGGTATTTCGATTCACATGAGAAAGATCTAGAAATTTACCTCATTAGAGTAAATGCCAATCATGAATATTGCATGGCTGCAATGAAGGAAAAGATAATCTATGAAACTATATGGCTAGATTCAAACCTGATCTATGTTTAAGAACCACAGGGGGCTGATGGGAAATTTTGCATTTTTTTTTTTTTTCATCTTTTACAGAATATAATAATATGATGTATATCTTAATATATCCATTCAAATAGGAAGTCTGTAGGGGAAAAATTATGGGGAGGGGTATAGAAATTTAATGATTAATACAAGCGGACAATTCTGCCTTGGTTTTTCTAGTTTGTTCCAATTTTCTAATCCAATCAAATGTGAGCTTTTAAATCGTGTGTGATCAAGTGGATATGGGCAAGTGAATATTGCCCATGGCCTCTTGGGGATAGAAGCAGAAGGAACTACTTTCGTATTTGTTGATAAGTCTTGACAGCACTACCCAATCCGTGGATGCAGGCATTTTCTCGGTTGATTTAACAGATTTTAATCATCAGTAATAACAATAATAGCAAATACCTTTTCTTTTTTCTTTCTTTTTTTTAAATGCTTAATTGTTTTTCTCAAGTCATCTGTACAATGATATTATCTAATCTTTTCATGGTCTAGTACTGGACCATGGCTTAATTTTGAAAGAAAATGAGTCGTTCGATTTTAATTATTTTGCAATAATTTCAGGATGAAGAGTTTCGGACCAATGCTAGATATTTTCTCTCAGTGTTGTTGGTAACTAAGTATAGTTAAATTTGGTACAAGGCTACAAAAATGGAGCAACCAGTGATGGTTGGACTTCTTTTATATGCCATGTCTCTTCAGGACATAGGCAATCATGGCCTTCCACATCTTCCTGTGCCTTCTAGCTCTTTATAAGTTTTGTTTATTATTTCTCAAAAACTCTGTTCTGCCATATACATATATATTCAAGCCCATCAAGTATGTCAGGAGTTGCTTTTCTCTGTCCCTTAATTTGCCTCATGATTATCAGACTTTCCAATTCCCCCTTGCCCCAGAAATTTTAACTGCCTTTTCCTGACGTTAAGTATAAGTTCCCTTTTTATTTCCATTATCTATAAAAACTTGTTGTTGCTCCCATCTTAACCCTAACCCTATACTGAAGCATACTTCTCTCTGTTAAACTGTTGTTTTTAATGTTGTCTCTCTTCAGGACTTAAATGATAATGACACTTCACAGTTTTCTAGTTAGACTAGGTACTCTTAAAAACAACATTATGGCATCAGAAAATTGTGTCTATCATACAAAAAACTTGGTAGGTGTGTTTAAGCTAGACCATTACTTGGCCTGGATAGGAATGATACAAGTGTTATTTTTGACCAATTTGAACTCAGTGATATTGTTATAATAGTCATATGATAAAGAGGAGTTTTGTAATAAACCAGGTACTCATGGAGAAAGCAGAGGAAAGAGATATGACAAATAATAAAGAAAGGGTATTAGTGCCTTATGAATGTCTTCTGTAAGTCAGAATCATAAAAGAGATGGTAAACAAAGGTTAACAAAAGAGTAGTTATATGAAACTACAGAAGAGACAGACTTAACTGAAAGGAAAACAACCTCTGACGGAACTTATTATGAAACAGCCAAGATGGATATTACCTTTTCAAAGCATAATGATAATATTAGCCATTTTCTTATAAGGAGACACATTCATTGTTTGGGCAGCCAGTACCGCTTTCAGTTGAAACTTATTAAATGTTTCTCTTAAAACATTTCTTCCAGAAAAACAGGTTTTTCAAATCCAGTAGCTGTTATTGCACTTTCCAGTATTGATAGGGGTTTCCTTTCTAACTTTTATTTGAAATGGTGTCAAATGCTAAAATCTTGATTGCATTATTTTCTCTTTGAGTTACATTTGATATCCATTTTAGTTGTTGCTAGTGTTGAAATTCCTTGAGTTGTTAAGGTTTTCTCTGGAAGTGGATCCATGTTTTTCCAAATGCAAACTGCCCCAGCCAGAATTTAAATTCTATTCACCAACTCTTGCTGTTAACTTCTTTCTTAATTTTGATATCCCTAATTAGGGGTAACATAACAGGACAGACTGTGTTTTATAACTTTGCACTGCAACTAATTTAGGAGAAGTAAAATCTTGAGGAAAGGACCAAAAGGCAGTCAATATCTCAGTACTATCTAGTATTATCTGGTATCTCCTGCTGCAAAAGAGACATGACTGACTGGGTCGAAGAATATCCCACAGTAGGTTGCTATTAATTTCTGTGGTAGGCTGGTTGCCAGCCAAGGCTATAGAACCCAATCTGTCCTATTATTTAACCTATAACTGGAGGGAAGAGATGGATTAATACCTTTCCCAAGAGTATTTTTGCGTAAGTGAATGCAAGAAATTTAACTGGAATTTGAACTCGGCACCCTGATTTGTTGTTCTGAGTCAATATCCACTGCCACACAACAAGCATGGTAAATGGTACATATAGATAAATTTACAAGATGAAGTGCAGGTTAAAAATTTAGACGGATTGATCACTCCATGCATTTAAAAAGTTTTCTACTGTTTCCTATGTTTCACTGGAAAATTATATACACCTGCTGAAATCCCACGACAAGGAAATAATGACCCTTATTTTCACTTAATTTTCTTTCTTTCTTTCAAAGAGCTATTTCAGACAATTGGTGTTTGATTTAAAGAAAAACAAAGAGTGTTTGCGAATGTTTCAAATAATCTCCAGAATTGATGTAAACCTATTTATATATAATTTTACTTTGTCCTGGGTATGACGATAAACTAAATTTGGTTGCAAGACTACTGATTAGTAGATTGAAGGTTGTTGTATCATGGAATGAAGAGATTCACAGTGAAATATAGATTAATTACTTTATTACCAGAGTGGTACAACCAATAAGTATATACAATATTTACAGTCTCTCGAAGTAGTAGGCGTTATTTTACGAAGTCCATGATAATGACAACTCACCGTTCTAAACGAACATTGTTTTTTTATACATCCAGGCACCAAAACTTGGTTTTACCGAATGTGCATATAATGTATGTAGGCTGGATTTGGCTTCAGATAACCTGTGGTGGTTGGTATGCCATAAAATCTAAACAGCCAAATTAAATATATACATTTTTATAGAATATTTTATTAATTTAAGATATGTTAAATATATAAATTTGTTAAATGTGTGAATTTGTCTAAATATATAAATCTGTTATATATATTAATTTATTAAATATACAAACTTCTTGAAATTGTTCTTAACTTTGTGTTCAATTTTTAATAATTCAATCTAACGTTAAATGACCCAAGATGGGTTGATACGCCGTAAAACAAAACAAAACAAACATCCGGGCAACCGAATGTCACATGGTATGAGCCAAAACACAACAAAGGTTTTGAGAAGCCTGTAACCACCTCTTATTTGTTGTTGTTTCCAGCATCCTGACCCAGAGTAGTAGCACCTGTCAGGGTCACAACTATGGGCAAATAGTGCCCCCACCAAAAAAAAAATTAATTGTACATTTTTATAATAAAATGAGCAACAATACAATTTTATAGCAAAATGACAATCCGTGCAACAACCAAAAAATTTTAAATTTAAAAATACATTTTATAGTAAAATTCCAAACAATACATTTTACGATCTACAAACTGTATATTTAAAAAAAAAAAACCACACCTTTGTTCAAAAAAAGTATAAATTCATGTACAAAGTATATTCAGTTGAAGCCATAAAACTGCAATCAAAATATTTAGATTTCAGCATTAAATAACCAATAGAGGTGTTAATATACCATGAAACAAAATAAACAAATCAACTAATACAAAACTATATAAGAATAAAATTAATATAAAACCTAATATATAAACCCATATATGTGGGTTGCTCTGAAAATAATACCTCTTGTTTTACTTAAGTTGGTTCATAACATCAAAGGCAGATGTTGCTTAAATAACAACAGAGGGTAAAACTTTGCACCAATAGCATATATAGCCTTTTCCTTGTTGCAGATTGAAAGGCTGCTGGCCATTATCAGGACCATAGTCATCGTGAATTCCATTATCCTTTCTTTAGCTGCATGTGTATTGAATTCAGAGTTTTCTTATCTCAGACTGCTTGTCAAGCTTGGTTGAGGGACCCAGTCAGCTGTACTATTTAACCCATAACTGGAAGGTGAAGAGGTGAATTCATTTATTTATATATATATATAATTTTCTAAACATATGCTGTTAAATATAAGAGACAATGTCTATTATGTTCAATCATGAGCCGTTCTAAACATCGTATTTTGGCTTTAATTTCAGTTGAAAATAAAGATAAAAATTCTCCAACATTTGGATAATTTTTCATTAATTTGCTTCTAAGCTTTCAGAGAATTTTTGTCTTTATTTTCAACTGAAAGTAAAGCCAAAATAAGATGTTTAGAATAGCTCATGATTAAACATAAGACATTCATTGTCTCTTATATTTAACAGCATATGTTTAGAAAATTATTTATGCCTCGATACACAATATATATATATATATATATATATATATATATATATAAAGAACATGTTGGATGTTTTTATAAACCCATTGGTAATATAATATTTCACGGCTCTCTTATAGACTGCTCCTCAGATCAAATTCATATAACAATGAAGGCAGCAACCTTTCTTTTAAACATGTTTCATATAATATATTAAACAAGAAAAATTTAATTAATTTATTCAGTTTTTCCAGTATTCTTACATTTTTTTCTATTCGGTAGAAGTAAGGAAGTACAAATGCTCCAACAAGTATTCAAAACAAAACAAAAAAAAAAAATTCATCTTAAACAGTTAAAACGTGATGAGAGAGTAACAATGCTTAAAAAAAAAACCCTCAAAAATGGCTAAAAAATGTTCAAAAGCACTTGGAACAATTGACAATATGAACAATTTGTGCACTCCCTTACTCCCATCAAGCAGAAAAATGTAAGAACACTGGAAAAACCAAATAAAAGATTAATTTCCTTATCTGTTATATTTAACTAATATATATATATATATATATATATATATATATATATATATAACATAGTACACTTGGTATACAATCCAGGTAAATTCCAATAGAGATGAACTCAAGAGAACTCAATGTTAAATTTATTTATTTAATTTAACAGAGTAATACAATTTATAAAAGATTTTAGATTATTACAATGGGTAATACATATTTCACCGCGTCCTGATGTTATTATCGCAGCTCGTCAGACCCCCCCTCACTCTCTCTCTCTCTCTATATATATATATATATATATATAAAAGGACTATATATATATATATATATATATATAGTCCTTTTGCCTATCTGAAAGAATTTGTTTTTACCTCTTAAAATAAAAATTCTCAATATTTTATCCTTCCCAATTTTTCAAATTTTATCTTTTTTTTCAGAGCTTAATTTTTTTTTTTTTGTTTAAATACTGCCTTTCCTATGATGGCAAATTTGTCCTAAGGCCTACATCTTAATCGTTCCTGTTTCTTTTTTGTATTTAATGCTTCCTATGACAAATTGTTTTAATTTTCAATGGAACCATGTTGGAACAGCTGCCTTTGTCAACTCTTCCTAGTGTCTAAGGACTTACCATTCTTCTTTCTTTGTGAAAGCATACCGCTTTCATCCAAACCAATGCTTGATGCAAGATGGTCTTTGAGATCAAAAGATCCTCAAGAGCTCTCTATCTCTCTCTCTCTCTCTCTCTATATATATATATATATATACTTGCATTCCTTGCACTATTAATCAAACACTGAAACCAGGAAGTATGTCTACAATCTTGGATTGTTGATTTTAGTTTCCTGCTGTTTCTCTTACGTCTTGGACAAGTTATGTGTCAACATAATTACCAAAATACATTTTTTACATCCTTCTTTATTTTTTGTCTTTTTGTGTTGAAAATAGCTTTTCCTATCATATTTTTGCAAGGTCATCTCTTCTGATGTATTGGCAAATATACTGCTATTTAGACTTGATCATTGATTGAAAGCTTGCCTATCATGGTCTTTATTTCACTCTCTCTCTCTACATATAGAGCTTTGTGCCAGACTTAGGCATACTTTTTACATACTTCCTTCTTCAATGAATTCTTATGATATTATTAAATGATCTTGCCTTTATTATCTCTTAATTTCAATATCTTTTTCACTGTCATATCTATCTATCTCTCTCTCTCTCTCTCTCTCTATATATATATATATATATATATATATATATATAAATTCAGATAAAATTTAGAGGGGAAATAGCCATTTTCAACATGTCAGTTTAAGACATGCATTGTCAACCCCATTCAAACAAAGAACGAGGAAAAATTCTAATGCAGGAGCCTTGGTCTAGTAAAGGAAGTGGTTAGGAATATTGGCTTTTATAGGGTTAAGCTATTGGATTCTTCTATAGTAGTGAGAGGTATATGGCTTGACCATTGGGTTAGCAGTGGTAGGTAGATGGGGTAAGGTAACTGCTTGGCCAAATTTAAAATAAACCTTATTGTAACTAAATAGCAGAGTATGATAATTATTGTAATTTATATTTATTTCTATGACAACACATACTAATGATCTCTCTACATTTATTCAGAAGTACATTCTGATATTGAAATTTCAGAATTTTAATTTTTTTCTGTTAAACATAGATTACATTTGTCTGTTAAGCTATTAGGGGTCCTAGCCTTGCCTATCAGTTTCCACTTTATCTGTGGATTTAGGTTATTTTCTTTTAATTCCCAGTATTTTCAGGAAAGGGCTGTTTGATATTTTAAATTAGGGTTAGAAAGAGTGCCTGTGTGTATAAGGCTATTGCTTCCAAATTCCTGCCAAAATTCCAGTATAAATATTATGTGATTAGAGAAAGAAAAAAATACTAAACAGTTATCTTTCTAACATGTTTCACCTTTATTAAACCTTTAAGATTATAATAAAATTTAATAAACGAGAAACATAAACAATTGATAAACGTTTCCTATGTGTTCTTTATCTTATCATTCTGATGGATATTTAATCCCAACTTTATATTATAAGGAAATGAAAGAACAGATCGATTAAAAAACCTACTGTTCATTGCATTTACTTTTATAAAAAGTGCTCAATACAGAGTAGAGCTTAACATTGTAATTTTGTTATTACAGTGGTTCATAAAAGCAGTATATCACTAAACCATTATAATAACGGAATCAGAAGATATATATATGTATGGTAAAAATACAGTTTTAAGGTATGCTGTATTAATGTATGGATGTGCATTGTGGTGCACTCGTTATCAGCTCAGAACAAGAAATCAGAGAACCGAGTTCAAATTCCAGTTGAATTCGCTGCATTCACTTATGCACATATACCCTTGGAAAAGATATGAATTTTTCTCTTCTCTCTTTAGCTATAGGTTAAATAGCAGGACAGATTGGCTTTTATAGCCTTGGTTGGCAACTATTCTACTGCAGAAAGTAATGGCAATCTACTGTAGGAAAATCTTCTTCCCAGTCAGTCATGTTTCTGTTGAAACAAGTATGTATCACATATGGCACTTAACTAAGACTGACTGATATTAATGTGTAAAAGTATTAAACATCAGAAATAAAGCATATTTAAATATAAAACTAGATAGTTTCACACAACCTTCAAGCACATGGCCTGAAGATTGCATCCAAGCATGAAACAGACTGTCACCACTAGGTATTGAGCACATTGCTCACTCTCTCTCTCTTTCTCTGTCTCTCTACTATCTGCCCGTGTATTGAATAATGCTGCCACATCTGGTCGGGTGCCCCTGCTATTCTCCTCAGGCTTCTTGACAAAATCCAACGGAGAATCTGAAATGTGATTGATACCGACTTGGCAGACCGGCTACAGTCACTCTCTCACTGGCATGACGTGGTTTCCATGTGCCTCTACTATAATAATTTCACAGCTTCTGCTCTAATGAACTTAGATCATTGGTGCACCCTAGGTACGAATTTGCACGAGATACTAGATTAGCAAGTAGGTCCCACCCTTTTACAGTGAAATCGATAAAATGTAACTGCAATTTCTATTCCAACAGCTTCTTTTCTCACACTTCCCTTCCACATAGTTGCTTCCCCGACAGCTACAATCTCCAGGAGTTTAAATGTAAGGTCAATAGACACCTCCTAACACACTAACTCACATCCATTCTCTCAAACACTCTTCCCATCTACATCCTTAACCGTCTATCACCCTCCTTCTGACATTTCCTATATCTAATCATTCTCTCATCACCTTCCCCTATGTAACCCCCTGCGTAATAGTGGCAGTGGAATGCCTTGCTTGGGGTGAAATGAAATATGGGGTCATAATAATTCTAGTTTCTGATACATATTTAAATATCAATTGTCCAATGTTTGAGTATAGGGATTTATATTGTAGTATGTCCTGGAAATGAGAAATATAATAAAGAATACAGATAAATAAATTCCTAAGAAACAACATTAATTAGTTTTAACCACTCTTTCATGAAGGCAAAACTACTGCCCATTGATTACCTAAGGTTTTCTTTTTTAAAATTAATTCAGCTCAAGCAAGGAGAGAATGCTGCTAAGATGTTACAGACGATTGGGAGTAGAAGAGGATGAAAAAGACTTTAGAAAGAACTGGGAACCCAATTCTAAGCAGGAACATGAGATAAACCACTACACTTGTTAAAAAGACTAGAGAGGTGTATCAACTGGATAGATGAAATTGTCTACTCTCTCTCTCTCTCTCTCTCTATATATATATATATAGAGAGAGAGAGAGTGAGACTATTTCCCTTTTATCACAACCCTCAGACTGGCATTCAATACTGATCAGATATGAATTTTCATCCATTGTTCTTGTAAGTACATTGTTACAGCTGCTTTCAACAAAGTCTTCTGGCTGCAGTTAATCAAATATAGGCAAATAGCCATTGTTTATCTTGCCCAACCACTTAATGTGCTGCCATCTTTATTTACATATATTAGTAGTGTTCATAATAATCTTTTTCGGTTTTTTTTTTATGATATGAAGCATTGTTGATTATTAATTTTTCAACCTTATTTCTTTCATTTAAATCCAGTTGCTTTTTATCGTAACCCTCAAACTATCATTCTTTCAAGAAGTGAGAATAAAAAAAATTTCTCCAGTAAAACTCAAACTGACACCTTTTGTTCCTCCAGAAACTTGTTGTAAGGTGACACCTTTCACAATACCAAAAAAGAAATTAATACTACAACTAACAAAAACAATATTAATAGGCCAAAAATCAAAACATTATGAAATGATGAAGGAATTAAATTCTTAAAGTTCTTTCTTGTATATTTTCCCATGAGATTGTTGAGACATACTGAATAATTCCTTTTTATAGAGGTTGCTTAGCAGTATTGCATTGTTTTATATGATACCACCTGCAAAAAAAAAATCTCTGACGGGACCTATTATGAAACATCCAAAATGGATATTACCTTTTTAAAGCTTCATGGTAATATTAACCATTTCCTTCTAAGAAAAGCTTCCACATAATGCTTTCAATTGAAACTTATTAAATGTTTCTCTTAAAACATTTCTTCCAGAAAAACAGGTTTTTCAAATCCAGTAGCTGTTATTGCACTTTCCAGTATTGATAGGGGTTTCCTTTCTAACTTTTATTTGAAATGGTGTCAAATGCTAAAATCTTGATTGTCATTATTTTCTTTTTGAGTTACATGTGATATCCATTTTAGTTGTTGTTGCTAGTGTTGAAATTCCTTGAGTTGTTAAGGTCTCCTTCTCCCTACCATAGCAGAAGTACTGGAAGTGGATCCATGTCTTTCCAAATGCAAACTGTCCCAACCAGAATTTAAACTCTATTCACCAACTCTATTCCTCATGCTGTTAACTTCTTTCCTAATTTAGATATCCCCAATTAGGAGCAAAATAACAGGACAGACTGCATAATAAAGCTTTGGGCAGAAACCAATTTAGAAGAAGGAAAACTCTAAATTTGAACCTGCCTGGAAAATCTAGAGGGAGAGCCCCAAAAACAGTTAATAGCTCAGAACTATCTGGTATTATCAAGCAGCCCCTGCAGCCTGCTTTCTCTCACCAGACATCACACACTTGTGTACCCTGGTAATGTCAGAGTAGGAGGAAAGGGTTGCTGTGGCTTGGTGCAAAAAATTGCAACCATACCAATCTGTGCTATGCTAGGTCATTATTAATTCTTGTTAGACTCATTTAAGAATTAAGGAATTTAAATATTCTGTTTTAATGTATTTATTTGTGTGGATTTAACCTTATATTTTACTGTCTTATTACGATTCAAAATCAAAATACTATTCTCCTATGTATGATATGTCTTACCACTCATCTCCAAGGATGTCGGTCTACCAGGGTGGATTTTGTTTGTTAAACATCCACAGAGCCCACCTGTGGTTTATACTGCAACTATTCTGAGCAGACCTTTCTGGGAGAGCACATGTTATCTAGCATAAACAACAGTCTGAACAAGGTAAGGACACTCAAACCCTCAGCCATGATGACTTGTGACTTGATGCTCACAAAACCATCAACAGCTTTCAAATGGTCCCGGCTACCCAATTTCACTTACAAGGTTTGACTCAACCCATGGTATGGTTGTCAGACACTTTCCAAAGGTGCCACACGTTGGAATTGCTTCCTCCAGAATGTTAAAATTAAGAAGTCATCTTCCTGACAAATCAAAAATCGTGAGATTCAAATCCAGGTTTCATGGTCAGAAAGTAAATGTTCTAACCACTTGGCCAAATATAATATATATTCTGGTATAATTAAGAACCTTTGGAAGTTCTGACACTTTATTGATTTAAGTGTTCAGTTACAAATGTGCTATGGTTTTGTACCGATATAACTTGTCTGCCTTTGACAGAGGGAAGTATATAATCAAACTTTAGTGGTTAGTCTTTAACAATGACCAAAAATAATTTTTCTTTTTTTCTTTCTTCTCTGGCTGTTAAATTTCACAGATGTATCATTTTTCTCTCCACACTCAACTTCACATCATGAAGACATGACTACTGCTTCCACTAAACTTCTCTCTCAGTGACCATCATAAAGATGAGAATCTTTTTATCAATCTTTTGAGAAATATTTCTTATCCTGCTTTAGACTTGTATAGACTTATACCATGTGTTCAATTCTCGTCATAATCCTTGTAAATAATTTTTTTTTTTTTTGGTGTTAAAAACTGCTGTTACCTTATTTCCATGTTGTGACTACAGTTTGCATTATTGTACGTGGGGATGACTGCTTCCAAGCAGTTGTTCTGGCATGTTACAAGTTTTATGAAAAAAAAATAGTTGTTTTAGTAAAATGCAGAATATAAAATCTTGGGCACTTTAGAAAACCAAGTGCTGTAAGCTTGGATATGTGGGTGGTGTAATGAATAATGGCTCAGAATGTTTAAACAGAGAGCAGAGTTCCATTTCCGGTTGGGTTCATTATATTCACTTACATGCAAATACCCTTGGGAATGGCATGAATCCACCTCCTCTCCCTCATAAGTAAGACTTGTATCACTAAACCAATTTATTTCTTCAAGTTTCTGGCTTTAAATAACCTGCTGGGAGTTGATAACCCATAAGAAAAGAATCAATCAATACAAAGAAAATCTTGGAGTATTTTTCATGCTTGGTGCTATTTCAAATACTATTCCTGACATTGATAAAAACATGAATGTGAAGTTTTTTTTACATCTTTTCACTCCAGGCAAAGCAATGAAGCCACTAAGATGCAGAGATGGAAAATTTATGATGCTCAGCAATGCAGGAACTTAAATTATGAACAGTTTCAGGTGAAAATTAAAGTGTCAAAGAATGTTACTAAATCTTCAGTTATTGCCGAACCTGACACTTTTGTGGAGCGAAGATGAAAATAAACACTAAGACAGAAACAACAAATGACAAAAACTGGTTTCTGAGTCAGGGGATTGCAAAAATTGGCTCAAAGAAATTTTTAAAAACTGATCTGAGAAAGTCTTTATAGATGATAGGAAGCTGTGGAGAGCTATGAGTGGCGATGTTCTGAATAGATATAGTACACCCTGTACATTGTAGCAGTGAACTACGTTTCTCTACTGAAGAAATACTGCCAGTATTAAAACAGGATTTGTTTGGTCTTTGCATTTCTTTTACTTTGTTATTTTTTTTAATACACAACACTCATTACTTGAAAGTGAAGACCCGATAAATACAAGAAAAATAAAAATAAACGAAGAAAAAATACCCTCCCCCCAAATTTTTTGTTCTTCAGTCCATCCAGTTGGCTGTGGAGTGTGACAACTGAAGGCAAAGATGATCACTAAAGTTGTTTGCATTGATTTTTCCCTGCTATATAAAAAAAAAAAAAATGGCTTGGAAGATGGAAGGGAAACAGTTAAGTACAAGTCAATGGTGGGGTGGGGTGAAATGTGGGTGTGAGGTTGCAGATGAAAGATAGGGGAATGGAGAGAGCGTTTTAAAAGGCATCTGTCTGTAGAACAATAAAACTAACAGCTGACTCTGTATGAATTTTCATCCTCTCACCCCTACCAATCAACTTTCTTCTTCTCGACAATTTTGATTCACTTCATCAAACCCAATCACTTTTCTCTCTCTCTCTCTTTCTATTTCTCTTGCTTTTCTGTACCCAGTTTACAGTCTCTCTCTCTCTCTCTCTCTCTGCATTTATTTCACTCACTTTTCTGTACCCATTTTTCTGTCTTTCTCTTCATAACATCCTAATGCAGTATCTCTTTCTTTGTATTTCTCTTCCTCTCACTTTTCTCTTTCTCCCACTTCTCCATCTTTCTCTTCATTCTATCCTAACACCTCCCCCACTCTCTCTTTTTTGATTTTTGTGCCCATTTCTCTGTCTCATTCTTCATTTTATCCTAACACTCTCCCACTCTCTTTGTATCTCTTTTTCTCACATTTTGGTGTCCATTTCTTCATCTCTTTCATTCTATCCTCACTCTCTCTCATTTTATTATTCTATCTCTATTTCTCTCAAATTTTTTTATGTCTACTTCTCTGTTTCTCTCCTCAATCCCTCCTTGTACACACACGCACACACTCGCTCTCCCTCTCTCTCTCTTTTAGAATTTCTCTTGCTTTTTCTCTCTGTATCTACATCTTCTTTTTTTTTCCAACACTTACTCTATCTTTTTCTCTCTCTTTTAGAATTTCTTTTTCACTTGTTATTTTTTCCTCCTTATCACACTTCTGCATCTTTGTTTTATCCGTATACCTGTTATTTTATTATTTTTCCTCTCTTTCTACATTGTTTGTATGTTCGACTTGTATGCTACCCATTTTTTCTCTCTCCCTCTCTCTTTCTTCGTTTCCTTCCTTGTTCGTTTCAGCCTGAGGCAGTTGGCAGACGAACTGCTCTGATGAAAGCTCTTGTGTTGTCGATGAGGAAAGGTCTAATCAGGCAGAACCAAACGGATGGCATGTGCCTGGTGTTGACACATCACCTTACCCAAAAAGGAAAATAAAAATTTAAAGATACAAATGGTACCGAAATATTGACGAGAAAAATAAAATTAAGAAAAGGAAAAATTTTAAAAGATGGTGGTGGTGTTTGGGGAATGGAACACTTCTAAATACTTCTGCCAGACTGACGTTTCTGAGAGCAGAGCACAAAATGACACCAATAAAACTTAATCAACCTCTACTCATTGCTGTATCCAGAGAAAAAAATGGTGCAAAAAACAAATAAGAAAAAAAAACAAAAAAGGCAAAATGACAAAATCAGTTGTTCTTTTTAACTTTATGCTTTTAATCCAGAACATTCCAAAATTTAGAAGAACTTTTTTTTTTTTGAATAACAGCAATAAAGAAAAATATTTTATTTTTCCTGTGTTTAAAGATCGTATTTCAGATTACTGTCTTTGACTGTTCAAAGGTTTGGCGAGTTAACTAACACAATGGTAGTTTTTTTTGCAAAAATAAAATTCAAACTTTAAGCCCGTATTTTAATATCGATTTTTCCATATAGATTAAAAAAAAGAAAAAGCTATATTAAAAAAGAAACACTATAAAGAATTGTATGCATCAGTTGACCTGAAGTATGTAGGGATAATGATAAGGAAACACACGTGTTAATGAAACAAAATAAGGAACTTATTTACACATTTGAAGTTTCAGTAGCTTGTTTCAGAACAGCTAATCAAACATAAAAGTTTCGATGAATTGTAAAGAAGAGAAAATGTTCATATCAAATCATTGGACAAGAAGTTATATTACAAAATGCTTAAAACGAATTGAGAGAATTTGTTTCTCACATAAAAGTTATACAGTTGTATCAACATGAACAAAAAGGTATATTTTAAGGTACTTAAATTTGGAGTTGAATAGAGTTTTTTGAAATTCTCCTGCTCTCATTAGAGGCAGATAATGTATCAGAATATAATTTGACACCAGCATTATTCAGATGCATGGAACTCTCTCTCTTCCTCCTTGATTCAACTTCTTCTGCCTTCTATCAAAAGCAATTTGACATCAGCTTGTTACTTTTTCTTAGTTTGTAAGCCACTCCCTTTTCAATGGTCAAAGTAAATTTTTACACAGGCTCCCTAAAATTTGCCTTGGCCTTTTCTTCAATCCCTTTTTCTGTTGGTCAAGATAAATTTCTGCACAGGCTCAAATTCAAAAACAGGGAAGAAAAGTGTGATCTTTATTTTGTATTCTCTACAGACCTCATCACCTACTAGCATAGAAATGCTGACTTAAGGAAAAATCTAATATCAAGGTCAAATTATTTTCTTATCTTATAATGTCTGTTTATTTTTACTTTTTTTGAAACTCTCACTTTAGCTTAGAAGCAGAGTGAAGATGAAAACTTCTTTGATATGCCATATCTATTCAGAACATCACCGCTCATAGGTCTACACAACTTCCTATCATCTACAAACACTTTTCTCAGATCAGGTTTTAAAAATTTCTTTGAGTCATTTTTTGCAATCCTCCAACTCAGAAACCAGTTTTGTTGTTTGACTGTCTTGGTGTTTATTTCTGTCATCACTCCACAAATGTATCAGGTTTGATGATAACTGAACAACAGGTTTAACAACTAGCAGTATGCTCCATCTTATATGTTCCCACTGCTGAGTAAGGCTAATACCAATTATCACCTGAGGATTTTGGAATCAATAAACAATCATCTTTTTACAAACAGGAGTGGTTGGCATCTTAACAGCATTATGGGCCCCTGGGCAAACCAGTATGCTAAGGCCCCCATGACAGATAAAAAGTAAATGGTCAATAATATTAAATATATACAGGGTGCGATTGATGACTTGTGGTCTAAATGATACAAAAATGATAAGACTGACATCTCATTTTAACATATATATTTACCAAAATTACACAGAAATATCTTGAAATACTAAAAAGTAGATTTATACAATAAAATTGCCATTGGCTTCAACCACGATCTTGGAAACTTCTGCAATTCTTCTGGATGGTTTCTTTGTTTGAGTTGGTGAATGCTGCCATAATTCTTGTCTTCAGTTCATCTTTGGTGTTACAAGGAGTTTTGTTAGTCTCTCGCTCAACTGTGTCCCCACACATAATAATCAAGGAGGTTGAAGTATGGAGAGTTAGGTGACCATATGTAAGAGGTGATGTGGTTGCAGAAATTGTCTGACAGCCATGATTGGGTTCTCCTGCTTGTGTGGCAGGGTACAAAGTCCTGTTGCCAGACATATTGTCTTCTAACAATTACTATCCTTACCCAGGGCAGTACTACCTACTCAAGGCACTTGATGTAGCCCAACATGTTGAGTTTGAGGCACTTTGGGGAAATCAATGAAAGCATAATATTGCCACCATTATCATCATTCCAAATATCTTTGTAATCACTTATCCAATTCTTTTTGAATTCTCTTCGCTGCCATCGGATTGACACTCACACTTTGAAATATTTGTATTGAAGTTTCCATCATGAATCCTAAGCAGTATAGTATGCTGTTTCCAAATTTCTGACAGTGAATTGTATCATGGCACTCTTATCGTCACAGACAGTGTCCAACTGACCTTAATAAATTGTGCAGTGGACAAAATCAAAAACAATGTGCTTGTGCAAAATTAAAAATATAAAATGCTGACAATTTACCTATCACACACAGTATTTATTTTTTTGGAACTTCAAAAAAACTGATGTTAAAACATTAAAAACCTACTGTACAGTAGTAACTAATCAATATAATAAACATCTGAACAATACAGTTAAGTGCCATACATGAAACACGCTTGGGCGATCATGTCTCGAAAGAGACATGACTGACTGGGCAGAAGATAATCCCGCAGTAGGTTGCCATTGCTTTCTGCAGTAGACTGGTTGCCAGCCAAGGCTATAGAACCCAATCTGTCCTGTTATTTAACCTATAACTGGATTGGAGAGACAGATTAATACCTTTCCCAAGGGTATTTGCGCATAAGTGAATGCAATGAATTGAACTGGAATTTGAACTCAGCTCTCTGATTTCTCGTTCCAAGCCAATATCCACTGCACCAAAATGAACAACACACAAGGCTTGAAAAATACAATAATACTCAGTAAGCCGCACAGATTAGGTGGCATGGAATGAAATTATTATGAACTTCTTATAAAAAACAAGCATTTGTGGCATTTCTTTTCAGAGAATTATTTTATTATTTGCTCGAAGTCAATGGTTTTCAGGAATAGGATGTCATTTTCCATGCACATGAGTGAAAGGCAGTTCAAATGACGTTGCCCCATGGTGCTACAAAACAGTTTCTTTTATAAGTTTCATTCTTGAAAAAGAGCGTTCTTCTGTACAGTTGGTCACCAACATGCACATGAATACCCTGAGTGCAAATTGTTTTCTGTGCAGGGCAGAGAGTCTCACAATTTTTATCAATGTCCCTGTAGTGCTGGAGGTGCTCACATTCATTTAAAAGGTCATCTTAATTCAGATTTTTCTGATGCATATTAGCCAGATGTTCACATTTTACCTTTAGGGTATCGGAAGTAATGGTTTTCAAGTCACTAGAGAAAAACAGATTTCAAGTCTGTGAATAAGTCTGAACATTTTGTCAGTTCAAAGTGTTCAAAGTTAGACTAGTTGCAATAACTCATTTTTTTTTAATAAGTAGATTTTTTTCATCCAAATTGAATCAAGGAAGACATTCTTCAACAAATACAAAATTAGTTTTGCCAACAACAACAAAAATATCTGAAGAAAAATATGAATTACTTTCTTTGTTGTTGTTATGAAAGGA
>JBBBDQ010001733.1:610000-705000 GCA_037127315.1 Ascarosepion bandense
CAATCAGTGACAATTTTATCTTGTGTTGACACAAAACTTTGCTAAGCAACAATGACAGTTACCAAAAATAGCAAACGTTTAAAAAAAATTATCTACTGCTTTAACCTTGTAACCTCTCTGAAGATGGCCCATGTGAGCCGAAAGCTGAGAACCAACTTAATAAAAATTATCTTAATGTTGGAGAATTTTTGTCCTTATTTTCACCTGAAATTTAAGCCAAAATACAACGTTTAGAACGGATCATGATTAACATAATAAACATTCATTGTCTCTTATATTTAAGAGTATATGTCTAGAAAAAATAAAAATATTAATATATATATATATATATATATATATATAGGCATGCAAAACTCAAAGTACATTCATAAAATAAGTAAAAAAAATGGTCCATTATTGTTTTTTAAGAAATAGAGCATTAATAATAATAGACCAATTTATTATCTTACACAATTGCATTTTTTCATTTTTTTTGTTATTAAATTGTTTTTTTTTTTCATCATTATTATTAATGCTTCTATAAAAAGATGCCAACTCTCAATAATATTAGTTATGAACATGTCCATAATGTGCTGACTGTGTTCAGAAATGAAAAAGTATTCCTGTCTTTATACAAATAAAAATTTACATATTCAATAAATGGAAAACATCTTTGATAATGGCTAATCGCTCAGATATAGAGATCATTTGAACAGTTCTTTCAACACCCTTTATGTCAAGAAAAAAGAATTACTTGTGTAAATGTAAAATGTATTTAATAAAAAACTTAACTATTTTATCAGTTGTCTTCAATGAAGCTTGTTTAATTTATGTTGTAGAAATTGTTGGCTGTGCTTGTGAAATGGCCTTATGCCTAACATAACCAAACTCATCACATTTGAAAGAGAAGGTTGAATAAACATTAAAAGAAGGATAAATAGTTTTGTTTCTATTAATAAGTGTAAGATTTATTTAAAAAGAAGAAATGACATCAATTTTTGTTATTTATAAAATAATGTTTGTTTGAAAATTCTTCAAAAGCTTTCCTTAAATAAGTATGTTTTAGAGTTCAGTTTTCTGAAAGTCAGGTAAAATGGATTTGTGGACTAGTCTGTTTTGTTGTGTGCATAATTGTAGTTGGCAAAATGATATCTCACTTCTCTTTCTTTTTTGTTGCTAATAAGTAAATGAAGAAAGAAGAGAATCAAGTAATGCAAAACAGAGAGTGAGAAAATGCATGTCAACTGGACTTGACATTTAGTAACTCTCTGTGATGTTCTTTCATTGTTGACCATACTTGAGGAAGAAAGAGAATCAATGAATGCAGCACAAAAGAGATGGTGAGAGAGTAAGAAAAAACATCTTGCCCAGACCTGGTGTCTGATGGACAACCTGTGATTCTCTAGAGATAAAGAAAAAGTCACATATTTTTATGCATTTTTGGAGAATCTAATTTCTGATTGTTAATAAGAGATTATGATAAACTTTGGTGAACCAAACCGTTTTATAAAAAAAACTTTACTATTGGTAAACAAATGCTCTTTTTACTGGCTCATGAAAAGGTATAGGCATGTTTAAGGTTGGATTTTCTGTGCAATCAAATATTAAAATCCAACAAAGTTCATAAAAAGTGAAAAAAACAGAGTCATTATAGATTCCTCTACTATTCTCACACTTGACTTTTCTAATGGACTCCTCAAAGTAGAAAATAAATTGACTAGCTTTCTCATCACCCAGACTTACTGCTGATGGACATTTTGTCGACAATAATTGTTTTTTTATTATGTTCTTTAATTATTGGTTTGTCGACAGGTGTTTTTAGTTTTTTTTTAATTATCATTTTTTGTTGACAAGCTTGTTAGAAAATGTTTCGTTGACAGGAGTTTCTACTGATGGATATTTTCAAAAAGCAATTTTTTTCTCCAATTCAATTAGTTCATTGATTTATCATTAATTAAAAACGTCATTTGTCTTATTTATTCATTGACCATTTAGAGGCTTTAAAGAAAAAAACTTAATGAAACTTCTGAAAAATAATTCTATTTTATTTATCTTTCAACTATTGAAAGGAGGAGGAGCCACTGTCTGTTTTTTTTTTAAATGTATTTCAATATAATTTAAGTATCTTTGAAGTTTTAATTGCAAAGAAATAGCATAAATTGTAAAAAGAATAATTTTCTGTACTTAAAGCAGTTTTACTTTTTTTTCTAGAATTTAAAAAAAATGTTTTATACAGACTAATTACTTCAAATCCACTTTTTTCTTTTGCCAGTTATTGCTCCGAATTTTTTAACTTGTTGATTTTGCTTAAAAGAAATTCAAACTAGACTGTTAATAGTGAAAAAAAGAAAACAGAAAAACTAAAGACAATTCATATGGCATTTGTCAATGTTTCATTAAATGAGTGGGCAATGGGTGCTGAAAAATTAACACTTTCCTTTGTGATCTTTTTTGTTTTTTACTATGCATATTTTCCTGTCATTTCCACTGAAATTCTAAATTAAACTCTTAAATAGAAATAAAAAATGTAATATTCTAAATTCTGTTCTGCCCTGTCAATAAATTTCTCTTGTATTTTTAATGAAATATTTTTTTAAATGTTAAATTAAAAATAAATGATAATTTAAAAAAAAAATCAATATATGATCATAGACTTTAGCTTTTTTTAATAATCCCAAATAAATATAAATATTTTTTGGTGGTAAGTGAGTTACTAGGTAAACTTCTACTAAGAAATGAAATGTTCTCTTTAAAAACCTAATTTAAAAATAAAACAAAAAAGAGCAAAACAGTCTTGTTGATGAAACAAACTTTCAACATGGCTGCCTGATTAAAGTCACAAATAATGAAATTTGCAGTATTTGAAAGTTCATCACTACTAAATGTTGAATATATTTTCTTACTTTTACTGGACCCAAATGACGCTTCTCTCAAAATTCAAAAATGTAATATTGGGTTTTCAAAAGTAAGTGGCTGACTCTGGCAACTCTGATCTGTCGACAAAAAGTTAATCAAAAGACAAATTATCAAATCCAAATTACATGTCATTACAGAAAAAAATATATTGTTTAAAATTGTAATTAATATTGAGTGGAAGGCCAGTATAACATTTCTTAACTGTGTACCACATTTAACTAAAAAGAAAAAAAAAATAATGCAATGTGTTGCATTCATTTCTTTCTGTTTATAATTTTTGGTTGTTTTGTTTTAATGGCATATCAACCTTGGTAGGTCATTTATTGCCAACTAAATTTTACTTATTTATTGCTGGTAATACCTTTTTCTTTCAACAACTTATTGTTGTTTTTATATAAGTTTTGTGTCTAACAATACTTTTTTGAGTATTAAGATTCATTGGGATTTGTTTTTAAGGGCAGGGTCCCCAAGTCCTACCCTGTTATTTAACCCATAACTGGAGGGAAGGGACTGATTAATACCTTTCCCAAGGGTACCAGTGCTTAAGTGAATGCAGAGTATTCAACTGGAATTCGAACTCGGCTCACCGACCCCCACCCCCGAGCTGATATCCACTGCACCACAATGCACATCTGTCAATAAACACTTACAGCACTTGGTATTCCCAAGCGGTCACCCATCTAAGTACTGACCAGGCTCAATGTTGCTTAACTTCGGTGATCGAGCAAGAACCGGTGTATTCAACATGATATTTCTGTTGATGAATTAGGTGTCAGAAATTTTTTTTTAAATCTTCATATCAGAGAAATTTCATATGGTTATCTATGGAGGTAGAAAATTGTATTTTATATAAATACTACCTTAGGAAAATTGTGATACAGTGGAGTGTGGTTTGGACCCACAAGACTCTTGCACCAGCCATGATTAGATGTACATGTACTTCTGTTAAACAGGGCAGTCATAACATTTACAGTCTAGGAACTTTCTGATAAAATCTCAAATTTATGTGTAAATGAATAAATACCTATATGAATTTATTTATATGAGTAATTTCTCTTTCTTTTCTTTCAGGTATGTACTTACCCATTTTCTGATGATTTTAAGGTGTTGCACAATATAATATGTAAGTATTTTCTTTACCTTTGTATAAAATGTGAACTATCATCCGGTTCACACTCCTCCTCAGTCTTTTGAACAGGAATAAAAGTTTATCCCTTCTTTCCTGTTTAGAATTGAATTTCCAGTTCCTATTTTATATCACTTCTCTAATTTTAACATCTCTGCTTAAACTCTGAAAGTTTTACCATCATTGAGTTTTCAGTACCTGCTAAAGATTTTTCTTTCTTTTTCACTTTCAGTTGCCCCTTGTTTCTTAGTGGCATTATTACCTTGCTTGGGGTGAATTGATTAAAAGAAAAAACTGCTATTTAACAACTAACATACATATGCATAGTTTCCAGATTAATATGTACATTTCTTCTAAATAATAATTTTGATAATATGAATTTATTTCAGATACCATTATAAAGAAAGCATTTCACTTTATATGTGATCAGCTATTATGCATCTTTACATTTAAATAATATACTTATATATATATATATATATATATATATATATATATATATATTTAGAATTTATAACATAAATATGTTACAATATCATGACAAAAGTAGCCATTTTGTTTCAACACAATCACAGAGATAGTGTCGAAACAAGATGGCTACTTTTATAGTGATATTATAGCATTTATGTTATAAATTCTAAGTAAATAATATTTACTTTGTATTAATCACAATTTTAAGAATAGTGTTTCTTTGGATACTGAATTTTAATTCATTCATACCTACCCTATACTTGGATAAATTTTTATATACCAAGAAGAGTATTGAAAAAAAAGATGTATGACAAAGAAAAAGGTTTTGTAACACATTTCATCCATAAGAAATTCAAACTAGGTTTATGTTGTTTTGACTACACATACACGAACAAAAGACACTGCAAGTTTGAAAATATTTTATATAGGTATATATAATAAAATTCCAAATTCTACATACAGTGTATTTCAGTGAGAGCTCTCCACCTGGATTATTTTTACTCTTAATAAAATTCCAAATTCTACATACAGTGTATTTCAGTGAGAGCTCTCCACCTGGATTATTTTTACTCTTAATAAAATTCCAAATTCTACATACAGTGTATTTCAGTGAGAGCTCTCCACCTGGATTATTTTTACTCTTAATAAAATTCCAAATTCTACATACAGTGTATTTCAGTGAGAGCTCTCCACCTGGATTATTTTTACTCTTAATAAAATTCCAAATTCTACATACAGTGTATTTCAGTGAGAGCTCTCCACCTGGATTATTTTTACTCTTAATAAAATTCCAAATTCTACATACAGTGTATTTCAGTGAGAGCTCTCCACCTGGATTATTTTTACTCTTAATAAAATTCCAAATTCTACATACAGTGTATTTCAGTGAGAGCTCTCCACCTGGATTATTTTTACTCTTAATAAAATTCCAAATTCTACATACAGTGTATTTCAGTGAGAGCTCTCCACCTGGATTATTTTTACTCTTAATAAAATTCCAAATTCTACATACAGTGTATTTCAGTGAGAGCTCTCCACCTGGATTATTTTTACTCTTAATAAAATTCCAAATTCTACATACAGTGTATTTCAGTGAGAGCTCTCCACCTGGATTATTTTTACTCTTAATAAAATTCCAAATTCTACATACAGTGTATTTCAGTGAGAGCTCTCCACCTGGATTATTTTTACTCTTAATAAAATTCCAAATTCTACATACAGTGTATTTCAGTGAGAGCTCTCCACCTGGATTATTTTTACTCTTAATAAAATTTAATATAAATAGGATCTGGTTTTTGGGATTTTATCTACATGCTTTTTCTTTTTTGTATTTAAAATATTTATATATATATTTAATACTCTACTATTAAATATAACATGAACATCCTTTCTTTTAGTGTGTCTTGATACTTGTTGTTTACTTTTAACATTATTTAAATTATGTGAAATTTTCATTGTGGTCAGCCATTGTTCACCAGGAGGTTACTTATAAATTATATTAATATTCTACTATTAAACATGGCATTGATCTGTTTTTCTTTGGAGTGCTTTGGTAACTTATTCTCTTAGGAGTTGCTTACTTTTTAATCATGTAAATTATATGAAGTAGGTCAAAAGAATTAAGATACAGATAAGGAGAATAAAAACATTGTGAAACTGTAAACAGAAGTCAAGTGATATTTCATGTAAAGGCGAAATAGCCTTAATATTAAGCACATGGATATGTGATGAATCAGAATTTATCAGTTTGGTCATTTCAAATAGAATGACAAAAATGCACTACTAGACATAAGGATCAATGCAGATCTTCTGATTAACAAAATGATTAAAAAGAAATATACATATATTGACCAATCAGAAAGTGAAAAAATGTCTGTTTGTAAACTGATACTCTTTTGACTTTTAAAAAAGTATAAATATGAATGATTTTGAGTGTCTAGTCAGAGGACTCAATTTCGTGCATCCCTGGACCATGTCAGGCAGACACTATTGGCTTACCCTCTCACTCTCATGCTGCTTTTTCTCTCCTTCTTCTTCATCATGAACATTGCGTAAAGCCTGACAAAAAGAAGAGGACACAGGAAATGAATAATCTAAATGAGCGATTACATCAAAGACATCAACAACTATAATCCTGCTCCACTCAATACATAAGCATTTTGTTCAAAATTCAATCTATTACTGCAGTTAGACATTCAATATTCTTAAACTTTTCTAATAAATCTTAATAAATGTTTCTAACCAACCTTGTACCAGACAAAGAACATTACTAAATGTTTGCTAACCAACTTTGTACCAAAGAACATTACTAAATGTTTCTAACCAACCTTGTACCAGATAAAGAACATTACTAAATGTTTCTAACCAACCTTGTACCAGACAAAGAACATTACTAAATGTTTCTAACCAACCTTGTATTAGAGAGGGAACATTACTAAATGTTTCTAACCAACCTTGTACCAGACAAAGAACATTACTAAATGTTTCTAACCAACTTTGTATTAGAGAGGGAACATTACTAAATGTTTCTAACCAACCTTGTACCAGACAAAGAACATTACTAAATGTTTCTAACCAACCTTGTATTAGAGAGGGAACATTACTAAATGTTTCTAACCAACCTTGTACCAGACAAAGAACATTACTAAATGTTTCTAACCAACCTTGTATTAGAGAGGGAACATTACTAAATGTTTCTAACCAACCTTGTACCAGACAAAGAACATTACTAAATGTTTCTAACCAACCTTGTATTAGAGAGGGAACATTACTAAATGTTTCTAACCAACCTTGTACCAGGCAAAGAACATTACTAAATGTTTCTAACCAACCTTGTACCAGACAAAGAACATTACTAAATGTTTCTAACCAACCTTGTATTAGAGAGGGAACATTACTAAATGTTTCTAACCAACCTTGTATTAGAGAAAGGGAACATTACTAAATGTTTCTAACCAACCTTGTATTAGAGAGGGAACATTACTAAATGTTTCTAACCAACCTTGTATTAGAGAGGGAACATTACTAAATGTTTCTAACCAACCTTGGGAACATTACCAAAGAACCAAAGAACATTACTAAATGTTTCTAACCAACCTTGTATTAGACAAAGGGAACATTACTAAATGTTTCTAACCAACCTTGTATTAGAGAGGGAACATTACTAAATGTTTCTAACCAACCTTGTATTAGAGAGGGAACATTACTAAATGTTTCTAACCAACCTTGTATTAGAGAGGGAACATTACTAAATGTTTCTAACCAACCTTGTATTAGAGAGGGAACATTACTAAGTGTTTCTAACCAACCTTGTATTAGAGAGGGAACATTACTAAATGTTTCTAACCAACCTTGTATTAGAGAGGGAACATTACTAAATGTTTCTAACCAACCTTGTATTAGAGAGGGAACATTACTAAATGTTTCTAACCAACCTTGTATTAGAGAGGGAACATTACTAAATCTTTCTAACCAACCTTGTATTAGAGAGGGAACATTACTAAATCTTTCTAACCAACCTTGTACCAGACAAAGAACATTACTCACCTTTTTCTAATCAATCTTGTACGTGGCATATGAACATTACTCCTTTTGTAAAGTACAGAATTGTTTAATGTTTATACAAAAAGTTACTTTAATACAACATCTTGATTGTGTATTCTTATTCTTATGATTATTTCTTATTTGCATACCCTTTATATAGTGGACTAAACAAAGTCAAATCCAATTTAAACCACAAACATATTTTGGTCCGCCACAGTTATGTGACATCACAACAAAGTTGACAGCTACCATAAAACTGGGGAAAAATATACAAGGTGCACTTAAATTTTTTGCATACCTTGGGCAAAAATCCAACTTCGGGTCCCAAAGCAATTGACTGAAGAACCCAGGATTTAGCAAATAGACATTTCTTTTCAAACTTTGGAACACTGGAGCTGATGGAAACTTCCTTAAACACATAATCACAGGAGATGAGACCTGGGATTATAGCATTACTAACAGACCAGTACTCTACTGTATTAGAACTTGAGTCTGCTATGACCACATGCTTGGCCCAGTTACCGAGTAGTTTATATAACAGGCTGGGCTGTTCCATTCTGCTACTTGGGCAAGCCTATTCTCTACCTTCTAATTGGCTGCTGACTTTGGTGTGGATACCGTGAACAATAAATAACCATCATTCAGCCATGAATACTTGAGTACAGGGTCTGTATTCATTTATGGCCTGATCTCCCTCTGTCTACCAACTGGACACTGGTTGGGGACCTCCTCGCAAAGGTAAGTATCATAATTTTGATTCTACACTATGCTGAACAAACCTTCATTACAGAAAGATAGTACATATGCTGGCATAATCAGAAGTTGAACATGTCCAGTATGCTCAAAGCCTTGCTCAGACTTGTAAATTTATACCAGCACAACATTCAATGGCTCTTGAAGAATTCTGTCTACCCAGTTTCACTCACAAGGCTGAGGTCAACTTGTGATTCCATTTCCAAGCACTTCTTAACAGCAGCACTGCACACTGCAATTGTTGTCTTACAATATAATGAAAATATCACCTCCTTGACAAACTGACCATGGTGAGCTCACAAAACAGATTGGCTAGTGACATACCTACAGGTTATAGACTTTTCTGGCAAAGTAGAAAATTGTTGCACATGTACGGTAAATGAAAATATATGCATACTAGACATTAGTTGGTCACGTCAATGTGGTGTAATGGTTAGCAAGCTTGTCTTGCTAGAATCATTAAAATTGACTAATGAGTTCAATCCTCTCTGTGTGACCAATACTTTTGGTCTTCTGCTACATGTAAGCTGCACTTATGAAAATCACCATACTAGACATTAGTAGATATTCCAATAAAATTGTTAATGTTTTCAGCTATCATGTGACTTAATAACATTGATATGAATCCACCATCTGTATCTGAGCTGTACTAACAGTGTAGGGTGTAAAAGTTTAGTGTAGGTGTAATGGCTTGGAGATACACATATGTACCTTCTGTTTCTTAGCAGCCATTTCAAGGGCATCAGATTGTATCTATTAAGCAAGGTAGGTGTTTATTTCAGAGAAATACTGTGAACATTAGGTACAACTCATCAAAGGTGCTTTTATGATAGCAGCAATGGTTAAACAAACAATTCTACACCTTTAGACCTAGTTTTGGACTCTGTCATCAGATATTCACAGAAATCGATTTGTGTTTTGTTGATTTATAATATATCAGCTCTTGTCAAGTTATTTAAATTTTCTTTCCCTTTTTATTGGGAACACTTGATACTGTAAGTTTAAATGTGTGAGTGGTATAATGGAATTGTTAATTGGTGAGCTAAGTTCCAATTCCCATTGGGTTCATTATATTTACTTAACCTTGTCTTTTGAACAGGTGAAGAGGCTCATCCCTTGTTCCCTGTTTAGGATGTGGTTTCCGGCTTTCTTTTTTCCAATCTTCTTACTCATTTTTTTTTTCTCAATTGGAGTAGATAGACTAAACTATCGCCCAGTTCACCTTCCACCCACGTCTATTGAACAGGTGAAGAGGCTCGTCCCTTGTTCCCTGTTTAGGATGTAGCTTCCGGCTTTCTCTTTTCCAATCTTTTTACTCTAAAGTAGCCCTCTGCGCATCAGTGGCGTTACCACCTTGCTTGGGGTGATATGATTAAAAAAAAACAAATATACTTGGAAAAAGTATGAATCAGCCTCTTTTCTTCTCATCTATGGGTTAATTAGTAAGACTTCTATCACTAAAACCATTATTATCTCAAAATCAAAAATTCTTACAATTTAAAAATATTTTCTGGTTTTTAGTAAGTAGATTATAATAGAATGTTTTGTGCTTATTACTAAGTAGAGTACATAATTTGCATCTGACTGTGATATAAAAAGATTGATTTCTATGGTTTTCTTTAGTTTTCTATGGTTTATCAACTCTTTACAAGTTATTTAAAACCAGAAACCAGACTAGCATTGCTAAACATTCACACTATGTGGAGATGCCTACCAAGGATGTTATGAATAATGGCTCAGAATTGTTAATTGGAGGGCTGAGTTCCAATACCATTGGGTTCTTTAGATTCTCTTACATGCATATGTAATATATTTCTGTGACCTACATAAATAGGATTAAATCAAAGGCAGCTGGCTTCAAAAGCAATAGTCAGCAAAAATGATTGACAGATTTGCCTAGCCATAGATGACACTTCTTCTTCTATGTGCCCTGTTCTTTCAGGATGTAGGCAATAATGGTTCTCCACGTCTCCCTATAGCTGGTGGCTCTTAGTATGTTTTCTCCTGTTACACCTTGCGACCCCCGATCAGGCCCTTCAAATATGTTATCTGCTGCCTTCCTCTGTCTCTTTTTCTTTCTATCTGGCCTGTCAGTATCAGGTTATCCAAGCCCTCCTTCTTCATTGCATGTCCCAGGAACTTCAGTTGTCTCTTCCTGATGCTCACTATTTTCTTTTTGTTGCCATTCTTTCCAATACCTCATCATTGCTTGCATGCTCGGTCCACGATATCTGCAGCATCCTTCTGTAGAACTACATTTCCGCTGCTTCAAGTTTTTTCCTCATTATCGATGATATTGTCCAGCATTCAATGCTGTATTGAAGAACTGACATCACATAGCAATCCAGCACTCTTTTCTTTGTTTCTAGTGAAATTTTCCTGTGTCTTAGCACTTTACTCAGCTTCTGGTACACGTAAGTAAAAACTCTAGAAAGCAAAAAGAGGTGGCAATTTCAGCTTATATAAGAGTGGGATTTTTCAAACCAAAGAGCAGAATGCTGAAAGAATACAAGAAGAATGCAAAAAAAAAAGAGAAGGGAAGACAACTCCTACTGGTCAATGACTCATGACAACTCCCTCGTATGTACGTGATTCTCTCTGGCTGCATCCCCTTCCACACAACGATCACCAACAAAGAATAAATGTATAAGCTTATATTCTTTATATGTACTTGTTCTGTCTTCCTCATTGTCTGCCGAGAACCAGGTAATATAACACAAATAATCTTGTGAAAAATATGAATCCATTTCTTCCCCTTCCAGCTATGGATTAATTAGTTAGATTTGTATTGCTAAACCATTATTATCTTAAAAACAAAAATTCTTACAATCTAAAAATATTTTCTGGCATTAAATAACTTGCAAAAATTGATAGACCATAACACTTAATAAAATTGATGTGCACTGGATATTAGCTAAGTCTGAAAAATTGGAAATCTGAGTTTGAATTTCATTTGCATTCATTTATGCAAAGATACTTTTGAGAAAGGTAATTAATCCATTAGTTTTTTGCTCTGTCTGTGGAATAAAGGGTTCGGTTTGAAATTCTTAGCATATAAAGAAGGCCGGATCATACAACAACCAAAACATTGTACGAATGGCAACAAAGATGAGGACATTCGTTTGAATAATGTAAATACTGTAAATTCAGAATGAAAAATTGGAAATCCGAGTTTGAATTTCATTTACATTCATTTATGTGCAAATACCCTTGGGAAAAGTATTAATCCATTAGTTTTTCCCTCTGTCTGCGGAATAAAGCATTCAGTTTGAAATTCTTAGCATATAAAGAAGGCCGGATCATACAACAACCAAAACATTGTACGAATGGCAACAAAGATGAGGACATTCATTTGAATAATGTAAATACTGTAAATTAACAGCAACAAGGCAAAGCAACAGTAATATGGTAAAATGTTCACAAACTAAAACTTGGGGTGACATACAAAAGCAAGATTAGACAAGTGAACAAAACATTCTGTCTTCAAGGCATGACAGATCAGGGCTGAGTCAAGTCTGGCCTATTTTTTGGCTAGAAAAAACCCCAGCATGCATTTGTTTGCTTCTGGCTATAAAATGGGGAGGGTACTAGTGTTTTGTACTCATTTCGATTACAGATTGAAACAAACAAATTACAACTGAACGTAGTACTGGCTACTTGGTTAATAAATGCCAAATGATTTTATTAGGAAATAGGTAATATTATCCTTAATATTAGAAATGAAGAAAACAGATACTACTCTTTGATTCCATCCCAATGACCAGGTAGTGAAAAAGAATGTAATTTGAGTATCTCAGTCAATGAGTGATGAATGTTTTTTTTATAAGGAAACAGCTAAGTAGCATTACCATTTTCTACTGATCACCTAATTTTTTTTTCTTGCTTACCTACTATTTCCTTGATTCCACAATTCAGTACCACCTTCTTTTCTCAATTCCTTTTTACTTAAAATTATATCAGACAGTTTGCTACTAGCTTCCAAAGATTTGGAGTCAAGCAGATTATCAGGGGTAGAAAAGTAATAGTTATCGATAAATTCTGAATCTAAATTTTGACAACATATCAGGTTGTTTTTATATATTCTTTTTATATAATACCCAATTATGATTTTCATAGTTTTATAGTTCTGGTACCAAATGTCAACCATTTTTATTCCAGGCAATACCAGGTCATCTTTCAAGTTAAAACAAAAAAATGTATGTTGTAGAAAAAAAAAAATGATTAAAAAGTGTTTTAATGCAATCCAATACAGTCAATTATATGAATAATTATTTGCTTTCACTATTTTTGGATTTTCCCATCAAAGATAACATTTTATGATATTGTTAAAGGAACTGCTTTTAATCACATATTTTTAAAGCCAATATTATTTTTCAGTTTTACTTGTTTCACTTTTTCTTATTTCATTTTTAAAATCATTTGCCAGATAAAAGCAAAAATACATTGAGCTTGTTATCTTTGACATTAACTTGCTTCCCTCTCACAGCATTTCAGAAAAGACATGATTTCATTCTTATGCAAAGCAATTCCGATAAATGGTATAGAGCAGCATTCAATGATGTAAGACTTCTCACTTCCTCCACCTCTCCCACTTTTGCTTTATGAAAAGTGACTAGCCACCTTTTTCTACTTCTGACAAGTAAGAGCTCTGTTATAAATGTAAATTAGTTTGTAGGTTTCTATTTGTTTATTTGTTATTTTCAATATGAAAGCTCCTTTTCCTTTCTTTTTCTTGTTCGTGTTTTTCTTTGAGAAGGTGATTCTCAAGGTGCTAAGTTAGGTGAAAAATCCTTCACATTCACAAATTCTTTTGTGAATATTTATACCTAGTATAGATGTGTTTGTGTGTTTGCAGATATAGCAAGCACACCTATATTCTTACATAGACCAGTTTACACATACTGTCAAAAATTATAGCACATTTTGTTAAGTCTTTAATATCATGGGATCTTCACACGTGATTCTTTAAATATATTTTCCCTTTTATTGCTGTTATGCTTTGCTTTTTCATATTGTCGGCTTTTTTGCCTTCAAACTTCAGTAACTATTCTGGAATAGTCTGGTGTTGTCATAGCAAAGAGACTGCTACATGGCATTGCTAGTATAAGGAAGATCACTTTAACACTGCAAAAAGTTACAAACAAAATATAAATAGTGTATCATCATGCATATATATACATATACACACACACATTCTGATTCCTGCTAAAACATGATTGACCCCAACTAAGTTTTATTCACATATGCGCAATCCTCAGTTGGTACGTATATATATATATATATATGTGTGTGTGTATGTATAAGAAAAAAATCAAGAAGAGAAGATAAGAATTTATGTTGCATTTAAATTTTTGATGATCAAAGTTGTATGGAAACCAAAAATCCAGAAGAGAGTTCCACAAGTGAAAAGCACAAGAAAAGAAACTGTTACCATAAAACTAATGGTTGTAGCAAACTTTCAAACTAACTCATGCATACATACATGCACAGAGATATATACATACATTACACCATTTGCATCGTTCAACCAGTTGAGGTCATCAATATTGCCATATTTATGACATTTCGGCTGTTGAATACTCCTGCTTTCTTCAGGTGATATTGTTATGGTACCCTATCTACATTAGAATGAACTCTTCCTCCTTCATAAATACTAACCTGCAAGGCTTCCTAAAGGAAGCAGTTGAGATGCAGTGTAACTTGGCAGTTCGGACAGACATTTCTATCTGCTGTCTAATAACACACTTATTTTGTAAACATGTTCTGTTATTTCAATTCAATGGTTCAACTGGTTCAACCTACCTTCTTTTTTTCATGTCTTTCTTTATAGCCATAACAGGACACAACACATACGATTTAGATGCTCCATTATTGTTTATAACTGAGTCAGTAGTCAGTCAGTTAATTGGCATATGTAATACAAGCTTGGGTGATCATGTCTCTTTTGATCCGTGATTGACTAGGTAGTAGATTTTTCTGCAGTAGGTTCCCATTACTTTCTGTAGTAGACTAGTTGCCAACCAAGGTTATAGAATAGAATATGTCCTGCTATTCGACCCATAGCTGAAAGGAGAAGAGATTGATTAGTTCCTTTCCTAAGAGTATTTGTGAGTGAGTGAATAAAATGAATTCAACTAGAATACACTGGTTCAACCTACCTTCTTCTTTTCATGTCTTTCTTCTGGACCCTAACAGACCACAACAGATAGACAGATGTTGAAAGATTGTTACGAGCCCTATATATCAAAAATATAGAGCTGAACGATATAGTATTAAATAGTTACAATACTTCATCCCAAAAATAAAGACAGACACACACACACACACACACACACACATATATGTATATACATATATATAGTCATCTGCAGACCAATCTGTTTTGCTGTATCACAGCTCATCAGTACGGTTAGACTCCGAGTGCTTTTAACCAGTATTGAAACCCGACTGAATTGGCATTAGTCGGTGATTCTACCTCTGGGCTATATATGTGTACATATATATATAGTGAAAGTCAACTTGTGACTGAGTAGGATCATCTTTTGGACTCAAACATTCTTAATGTGTCATATATTTTAACCATCATGAACTTTGCTACTGATGACATCTCAAATGGCTTTTAAAACCTGCAAGAATCTTGCTGATATGTCAGTCTTCCTGTTTCAGCTTGCCTTTCTGGATGCTGCCTGGGGAAATGTTATACAAGTCCACTTGCTGATTAACACACTTTATGGCAGATTGTACATCTGTGATCATCAGGGATGCCATATATATATATATATATATATATATATATATATATAAAGTAGATTTAAGCAGCAGAAAATCATTTAAACAAGTTAGGTCAAATTCAACAAGTTCCATCTATTTGAATTATATTTCTACAATAAGTTGTTTTCTGGATAAACTTTGATGTTTTAATTTTGTTACTTTGATTTATACCAGTCATTATCTTGAATTGAATGTTATCTGTATAGACAAGATTCTGTTGGCTTTACCAACAATCTTTTTACCAATGCAATTCAAATATAAGTATATGGTATAAGCAACATCGTATGTAATATATATATATATATATATATATATAAAGAAAAGGAATATGCAATATATATATATATATATATATATATATATAAAGAAAAGGAATATGCAATATATATATATAAGTAAATTAACCTAGTGAGCCAACACTGATCTCCTGAAACCAACCTTCCCTGAAGATCTGTTTGGTAGGTTTGTTGGCTCACTAGGCTAATTTACTTATTCTACTCTGCTTATGTATTGAGGGCTTTTTTGTTATTGATTACTCATCTTGGGTTTTTTCTTTGGGCTATGTACTGGCTCAGTCCAAATCGCTTTGGCTGATGTTCATGTGCTTAGCTTTTGCTTTTTTTACAACCATTTTTTCCTTCCACATATATACGCGGAGGGTATTTTTGAAACAAGTATAGTGATAAGTTTGCATTTATATATAAATATATGCATATTATCTTACATTTTAAACATGAGTCAGAGTTTCATGCCTTATGCAAATATCAGGTACATTTTATGAACTGAACTTTATTGATTTGAATTATTATTTTAGGTATTAGTGATCCTTAAGTTAAGTTCATTATAAATTGTACATTGAGTATCCCAATATTTTATTTATTAAATGTATAATTTAGTTAGGTTTATACCAAAATCCAAAAACACACACACAGAAATATAAAATATAGGTATATATATATATATATATATATATACCTGTTTTAGGATGCTTACAGTTAAGCCTTTCTAGATTTTCATACAAAACTGATGTACAATATTGATAAAAGATGTTAATTAATTTTTTTTTTTTTTTTACTGTTTTTTCAAAAGGAAAACATAAAATTAATGATACCTTTAAGTACCCAAAGGATAAACTCCAAAATTGAAATACATTGTCTTTTTGATTTCCACTCATTCTTTGCAAAATTGTGAGTTTAACTAGAATATTATTGCAAACGGGATCTCTGTTTTGTTTGAAGATAGTAGTCATTATCATTTACCTCGCCTAGTTTGGCACAAGTATACATGTCCAGTGAGGATAATTCACAGATTAGAAATAATGGTCACCCAGACTAGTTTGTTAATCATTAATCCATACTGAGATGCTTCATGAGATGCTGTACTCCATAAGAATCAAATTTTCTACTCAGATTTTAAAAAATGGGAAGAGTTTATTTGAATTAATTTTTTAGTGTTCAATAGTAGAGTTAAAAATAATGTAAAACTCTTTAATTTTTCTCTTATTTTCTTAGACTGAGTTATTTCTCTTTGTTTTATTTTTCTCTCTCTACATAGTAGTCAGTAATTTTTTTGTAATGGTTCACGACCGGTGTAGATTTTTAGTAGAATTAAGCTTTACTCAAGCTGTACAGACTCAGTCTTGTGTCACTTACACTCAGCCATCTTACATAACAAATAGCAAAAGGTTTTTCTTTTATTTGCAGAACTTATCTTTTTTTTTTTAATCATTTCACCCCAAGCAAGGCATTCCACTGCCACTATTGTGCATGGGGTTACATCGGGGAAGGTGAAGAGAAAGAGTGGTTAGATATAGGAAATGTCAGAAGGAGGGTAATAGATGGGTAAGGATACCAAGGCTGGGGGTTGGGTAGATGGGAAGAGTGTTTGAAAGATGGTTAGTGTGTTAGGAGGTGTCTATTGACCTTACATTTAAACTCCTGGAGATTGTAGCCGTCAGGGAATCAAGTATGTAAAAAGAAATTCCACAGTCAGAAAGTGTGAGAAAAGAAACTGTTGGAGTAGAAATTGTGGTTGCATTTTATCGCTGTCACTATAAAAGGATGGGATCTAGTTGCTAATTTAGTATCTTGTGCAAATTAGTACTTAGGGGGCACCAGTGATCTAAGTTCATTGGAGCATAAGCCGTGAAAGTATTTATAGAAGATACACAGGGAAGCCACGTCGCGCCGGTGAGAGAGAGACTGCAGGCAGTCTGCTAAGTTGGTATCGATCACATTACAGACCAACCGCTGTACCTTGTCTAGAAGCCCAATGAATAGCAGGGGCACCTGACCAGATGTGGCAGCAGTATTCAAGGCACGGCGGATGGTAGATTTATATATGTGCTGGGTACTTAGAGAGATTATTCTTTTATGTGCCCTGTCCCTTCAGGACGTAGACGATCATGGCTTTCCACGTTTTCCTATCCCTGGTGGCTCTGAGCTCGCCTTCTGTTACACCATGCAATCCTTGTTCCGTCATCCACCTGATTAGGTTCTTCAAATATGTTATCTACTGCTTTCCTCTGTCTCTTTTTCCCCTCTATCTGGCCTGTTAGTATCAGATTTTCCAAGCCCTCCTTCCGTGTCCCAGGAACTTCAGTTGTCTCTTCCTGATGCTCAGTATTAATTTCCTTTTTGTTTCCATCATTTCCAAAACCTCATCATTGCTCACATGCTTGATCCATGATATTCACAGCATCCTTCTGTAGAACCACATTTCAGTTGCTTCAAGTTTTTCCTTCATTGATGGTATTGTCCAGCATTCACTGCCATATTGAAGGATGGACAGCACGTAGCAATCCAGTACTCTTTTCCTAGTTTCTAGCAAAATTGTCCTCTTGGAGAGATTACATAGAAAAAAAATAAAAAATCTTGAGATCAGTGCTAGAAATCATCTTATGGATATAAACAAGAGTTTTAAAGTTATCAGAAAGAAATTAAATTCAGCATGCAGCAAAAATCAGAGGTATTTTATTTTGACTAAAGTATAACAAGAACAAATGACAACATGGAGATTTAGTTTTAAAAGTCATTTTCAGTAATCTTAATCCTCATCAAGCACTAGTTCAATAAATATGGCTTTTTATCAGATTTGGTCAACTTAACTATTGATATGATATATATGATAATAGGTGTTTACTGTGATACTTGCTCCACTCTCTTAAGCCATTGAGAGTAGATTTGATATTATCTGAGCATTCAAGAAATGGGATTTCGTCCAACAAATATTATCATATTGACAAAATTTGTAAATAAATGTCTGGAGTCGGAAAGATTTAGTACAGAAATAATTAAAAAAACGACATCTTATCCATCAAAATTGAGATTGATATGTCACCTAAAAAAATAAAATGAAATAGTATATTTTCATGATCAAATTAAAAAAAAAAATAAAAACCTTCAATTTTAAATCTACAGTTTTAGACTTTCTTTTAGTACAAAAACAAAACTGGACTTTTTATTTTCTGGTGGGACAGAGGTTGAGGATTGTACTAATTCCCAATTTCAATGTTTTATCTGCCATCCAATTATTTTACTGAAGCAAATATTGTTTTCTAGCCAAACATTATTGTGCTCAGTCCAAAAGATGTTTTTGAATAAAGAGTCTATCTATCTGAAACTCTCCCAGTTTGAAATTAAAAGACCAGCAGCCAAAATAATAATAGCAAAATTTATTAATACCAAGTCTAGACCTTGAGGCAAGAAACACCTGTTATTTTTCAAAGCACAGGTCTCCATCTTTTTTTGTGCCCACATACATTTCACATATTCTATCATTAACTTTATTCATTACACCTAAGTTGTGGCTTGGGGTAGATGACATTTGGCTAATGCTTAAAATATTTCATTTTTAGTAAATTATAAAATTTTCAAAGAGTTTGTAGCAAAAACGTTTTACGGATAGAAAAATTTGACTAAAATAAAAATAAGATATATAAACTGATAAATGTTGAAATAAGAATGCTAAAACAATATTAGTAAGCATTGTGTTCCATACTTGCTACAATTTTGCTTTCCATAGTTTTAGTAACTTGTAATGAAATGTAGAAATAAACGGATCCCGTGTTTTACTTAATAATGGTTATAAAGTGCAAGTGGCAATTTCCCAAAGAAAACGAAAAAAAAAAATGCTTCATTTGCAGAAAAATTTGAAAGAAAGACAATCTAGTTAGAATAAATATTCTATCAAATAATTTTGTATATTGATTTTTTTTTTTACCTTCTAGAACATATGATGTGTATAAATGTTTATATATGTATATGATGTTCCAAAGGTTGACATAGCCAGTAGTGATAGTGGAGACAAGCTACCACTGTCTACAAAATGCCTCAATGGCATTTGTTGCAAATAGCTTCTGACAACAAAGACCAGCTCTGATCTGGAGAATGGGCAAAGACAGAAAACTGGCACCTTATAACCAGCTGCTTTGGTTAGATGCTTGATAACCCAGGAAGTCAGTTCGTCTAGGGGAAAGAAGATATTGTTTTTATACCTCTGCTGTCTTGTAGTCATATTCAGTCAAACACAGAAGAGGCTCTGGAAGTAAATTCAGATAGAAAATTAAGGTGGTTGGCTGTCAACACTGACAACTTTCTAGCAATTCTTGCAGCCAAACTGTCCCCAAATTTAATATTCTGTATTTTTTGGATTTTGTTGGTATAGCCAATAAGGAGGGCATATAGTCTGAGCAATAGCCTCCTTATACTATTGCTAGTAAAGAAGGAAAACTCTGAATTCAAACTACTTGCTGCAGAAGTATGCAGAGGATGGGGCAGATCATGCAACAGTCCTGGATAACCATATCAAGAGGGCAGCCATTCAAAGAATGAAATAAAAATTTAGTTTATATTTTATTAGAATAAAATGTTTATTCAATGTTTCATCTGTTTTTACATATTCAAAATATCTTCCTATCACACATTTCTTTGTATTAGGCCCTTTAGCACCTCCGACTTGAGTTTTAGAGATATACGACAAGGAGTTGACACATACTTTCTTAAGAACTAATGACTTTATTTTTAATCAGATATTTGTATTTGATCAAATGCTATTTTTAGTTGACATTTCTTATTTGAAATTAATACCTCATTTTTATTTATTAAACAGTGTGTCTTGCATTTATTGTCTTGTGTATTCTCTAGATATCTAGGTAAAGAAAATGTATTTTCTAGCAGAGATTGAACCCGTGTCATCTTTTTTAGTTTCCTCTATATGCTTATTGTAAATGATTTAATGTTAATGTTTTTTAAAAAAATCTGTTTATATTCAAGGCAAAAAAGCCACTCAGATTCAAGGGGTTACTGAGAGTTTGAAAATAGGATAAGATAAAAAAAAGACTATTAAAGTGAGAGAACAATAAAAGAACAAGAATTATCAAGACAGAAGATAAGTTTAAACTTTTGAAGTTCTGAGTTGATTGGAAAGCAAGAAGCTAAAAAGAATTCCACAAGGGAGAAGTGTGATAGAAGAAACTGTTAGTATAGAACTTATGGCTACATTTAACCATTTTAACTGTAAAATGATGAAACTTTTTGCCAATCTAGTACTGCACTTAAAGTCATGGTATCTAAAAGAAAAGCTCTTCAAGATGATAATCATGAAATGAACATCACTTATTTTATTATAAAAAATTAATTAAAAATAAGGAGAGAAAGTATTGGCAATATCATGAAATTGATGCAAGTATTAATGACAGAAGGCTTATATACTATTTACATTATTCAGACTATTATCCTCATCTTTGTTGCTATTTGTATGACATTTCAGCTATTGTTTATCTGGCCTTCTTCAGCTGTTAAGAATTTCAAACCAAACCCTTTATTATGATCACTGAGGCATATCATTCTCATTCCTTCTGCAAAACATCTTTTGGTAGTCATGAGTTATCTCCCTCTAACCCAATTCTTTAAGTTATTTGTTCACCACAGCTGTAGCCTGGTATTGAACTCACAACTCTTTAGGCTAAGTCCCTGGAACTATCTAATGCCTATATCCATTTGGCCATGTGTCCCTTAGAATTTCTGGGACTTATAAACCTAATGTTCAGTCACCATTTTCTACCAGAGTTCATATAAAAATAAATGGTCTTCCTACAAGTAACTTGGAGAGTTGGGTTAGAGGGAGATAACTCATAACTACCAAAAGAAGCTTTGCACAAGGAATGAGAATGATGCACCCTAGTGATCGTAATACAGGATTTGGTTAAAAATTCTTAGCACCTGAAGAAGGCCAGAGAGTACAATGGCCAAAACATTGTACAAATGGCAACAAAGATGAGGACAATAGTTCGAATGATATGAATAGTGTAAATACTACCTCATCTCAGAAATATAGACAAATACAGAAGACTTTTATGTTTAATATAGATGTATTGCTAATACTTTTATTGTAGAATTCCATTGAAATATGGAAAAATAATTGTCAGTGGTGCCTAATTAATTACTGACAGAACAGAGCTATTATATGTACTTTTTTCTTTTCACTCCATGCAAGGCAGTAAAGCCACTAAGACACAAGGAATTACTGAGGGTGAAAGAATAAGAAAAAAGAGAAACATTATTAAGGAACAAGAACAATAAAAGAAGAGAAATCAAGAATACAGTAGATAACAATTGACATGCATTTAAATCTTTGAAGATCAAATTTGAGTGGAAAGCATAAAGCTGGAAGAGTTTCACAAGCAAGAAGTGTGAGAAAAGAAACTTTTAAATTTAAAATATACCCTTATATTTAGCCAATGCAACTTGAAATTGATGACACGTATCTGCTAATCTCATACTGCATTTAAATTCATTATCTAAACTTATTTATAAATGGAACTTTGTATGTGTCTGTGTATCCATTACCTATAGACTCCAAAACAGCTGAACCGATTTTCTTGAAAATTTACACAGTTGTACTCTAAGCGTATGCGAGTGTTCTTAGCTAGGTTTTGTGTCGCGGTACCACTGATAAATATCAAAAATCGATAATCAAAAAAATCGGGTTATAGAAGGAATGGTCCAATTTTAATAAAATTTGATACACTCATAGACAAAGACATAAGAAACGATATTCAGAAATTTCAAAGTTGCAGTTCTTACAATAGTGCAGAAAATTGATAATATATATATAAAAGTTTTCATTACACCCAAGCAACGCTGGGCTACACTGCTAGTGGTTAGATACTATAGAGGAAAGTGCATCAGAACAATTACCATGAAAGTATTTACTAAACAGGCACAAGAAAGCTATATTATGGCAGTAGGAAAGTGATGACAGGTTAGGACCAATAATATTGCTGATTTTTTCTTAGATTTATCAAGAATCTCTAAATATAGAGCAGAAGCACTGTATATGGCAGTAATATTCAAAGCAAGGATGAATGAGAGACATAAATATGTAAGATAGATTCTAGAGAGAAAATATATATATGTCAGATAGAATTGGAGAAATTGTCTAGTATGCCACTGTGAACCTACTTCCTTAGCTATATAAAATGAAAATGATTTTCTTTATTTTTTTACTTAAAAAGTAGCAAGTCTATGAGAAAAGAATTTTTGTTTGTTCTCATAGCTTTCAGTCCTGAAAAATAACTTAGTAATCTAGTGTAAAACTCATTTCCCTGGAACGTTATACAAAATGGCATCAAAAATATAAGAATAATCACCTTCTCAGAGGTTTCTTCCCAAAATGTTCATGTGAAGTGAGTAGGCATGGTGAAATGCCAAATGAATAACAGAACTGTTCAAGTCTGCAATAAGATACAAGAGAAAGCAGGAAGGAACAGAAGAAAAAAATCATATAAAGCAAACAAACAAAATATGTAAGACAAATTAACAGTAATAAGGCAAAAATTTCACAAACTGAGAATTGGGGTTGACATACAAAATCAAGTTTGGACGAGCAAACATAGCATTTTGACTTTAAAAGAAGACAGGCTGGGACTGAGTCAGATGAAAACAAGAACTGGCCCATTTTATTGGCTAGGAAAAAAATCCCAGCATTCATTTGTATGCATCTGCCTATAAATAAGTTGGGGGGTGTTTATTGTTTTGCAGTCATTCTCCTGTAGGATCCAAACCAACACACACCTTTTTGATAGCCGTCTTATTTTGAAACAGTATATTTCTACAGAATTCAATATATATATATATATATATATATCCATATTTTTTTAATCATTTCAGTTCAAGCAAGCCAATAATGCCACTAGGGATGTAAGGGGTTATTAGGAGTGAAAGAGACAAAAAACTATGAAAGAACAGGGTTCAGGAAGAGAGAAAATGGTGATTGGCACTGCATATAAATTTTGTGGAGTGAGTATGGTTAAATGAAAGATAAATAACAGAATTGTCTAACAAACAGAATTTTAAAAGTTTGCAATAAGCAACAACAAGAAAAGAAGAGTGAAAAAAAACAATATATGCAAAGCAAATTAACATTAATAAATCAAAAATTTCACAAACTGAGAATTGGGGTTGACACAAAAAAGCAAGTTTTGACAAGCAAACATAGTATTCTGACATCAAGACAGACAGTCAGATGAAACCGAGGACCAGACTATTTTACTGGCTAAGAAGAAATTCAAATATCTATTTGTGTGCTTTTACCTATAAAAGAGGAGTGAAAAATGTTTTGCAATCATTCTTTGCTGAAGATTGAAATCAACAGTCCATACCAATGATTTTATGATGAGTTTACTTAAAATCTTTTGCCAGTGGGCATGCACATCAAAACTGTAGTGAAGAGACATGATATGAGTGAAGAAAAACAGGTTAGGATGAGGTGTTATTTGAATAAAGAAACCATTTTGTTTTTAGTTTGTTTTTTAAATAAAGAGGACAATTTGATTTTTGATTACTTTGATTTTTGCAAACTTTTACCCTAGAAGATAATTAATTTAGGAAAGAAGAAAAAAATTGATGTAAATAACAGTGATTTCACAATCAAAATAATGGTTTTGTATTCTTTTCTCCTGTAAACTTCTTTATCAACAATATTTAAACATATTAAAGTTTTAAAGAAGTTAGTGCAGGTGAAGAAGCAAAAAGAACAGAAAAAAAAGAATGCCGCGCTAATGGACAAGAAGAGTTTGATTTTGTTTTTTCTTATAAGGTAAAAGAAAATTTGGAGAAAATTGGAGGAATAGTTTCAGGGGAAAATACAATAATAAAATTTTCAGTGTATGCTTATCAAATTACTCTCACAACAAAGTTGTTAACAAAATGTTGAAAATGAATTAATATATATTAGGTATCACAACCAAACGAATCATTTACAGGCAAAAAGCATATTATAAATACAGAATTGGAGGATGTTGGGCTGGATAGAGATCATCTTCAATGGATATTTGAATAGGAATCTACTGGTTCAAGGTTAATAATATGGAGTCACCAGTGAGGATGGCTCTCATAAGCAATGACTTATCAAACTAGTTTGCTTACTGTTCATACCTGTACTTCCTGCATGCTGATCAGGATACTGATTACAAATTGGTTTGGGTATTGGAATAAAAAATTACCAATAAAGAGAATCAAATTAATAATAAAAATGTTTTCTCTAAGAAATTCCAATAGTTTATTGTTTACTCAGTGACCATTATCTGCATATTCATTGTGATATAAAAATTCAATGACTTTTTGAAAACAGGCTTTTCTTTAATGCTGAAATGCATTTTGCAATTAAGGATAACAATTTTAAGTCAGATTGTATCAAGATATTGAAAAGTCTAAAGTTGTGTTCAAAGTAAGATTACAATACATTGAGAGAATTACATCATTCCGACTAAGCTAATCTGTCATCACTTACAAAAAAAAATAAAATATAGGGTCTAAACATATTAATAATATTTGTTTTATATGATTATAATAATGATAGCAATAATGTTAATGGTTCACATATAAAAACAAGAACAATGAAAAGCTATAAATTTGATGATTAATTAAATTGTGTGAAAGAAATATTAGTTCTTGCTTAAAATATAGGGAAACATAGATTTTCACCAGCAGACTGTCAAGTTGAAACCATTTTTATCTTGTCAAAATCATATATAGGGGGGCTTCAACTTTCAGTAGTTTCTTTTCTATGATGTGTTGTAACAAAATTTTCAATGTAATTCCGAATGTACCAGTAATTTCACTCCCAAGATGGCTTTCCTGTTTTTTAATTCACCACCATCAGAGGAGGTTATAATAATGCTTGGGAGGAATAACGAAGGGCAATGTCGATTTTCTAATCATCACTTAGATATGACACAAAGTCGAAAGTATGGGGTACCCAGTGAGGATCAAACCCACTACTCAGTAATAAAAGGTTCTAGTGAGACAAGCTTGTTGACCATTACACCCCATCGAGGTGCCCAACAAACAAAAGAGAGTGAATGCACAACAATCCAATGTGCCATACATCCAAGAAATAAGGTTAATGGAGATTATATAATAGCCATAAATCAACTGAGGTCAGGACTGTCATAACCCAGAGGTTCACAACATTTTCCATTTTCAGATGACAATTGTTAAATATTTTTATAAAATCAAAATCAATCATTATTTTTTTGTTTTATTTATTTTAAAATGATATAGTACATCATTATCTACTTTGTTCAGACTGTTGTCTTCATCTTTATTGCCATTATTACAACATTTCAGTTGTTGCATGATCCAGCCTTCTTCAGGTTCAAGGAATTTTAAACCTCAAGGACACATTGCTTAGTAGATATAGGCTTTGTTTAATTCCAGTGACTTGACTCAGAGAGTTGTGAGTTCAATACCAGACTACCAAAGGGGTGAACAAATAACTTAGAGAATTAAGTTAAAGGGAGATAACTACATGGCGACTGGAAGTGGCATTGCACATAGAATGAGAATGATATCTCCTAGGGATTAAAATAAAGTGTTCCGTTTGAAATTCCTTGCACCTGAAGAAGGCCAATGCATACAATGGCCAAAATTTTGTGAACATAGCATTAAAGATAGAGAAAACAATGTAGATAATAATACTACCTTGTCTCATAAATATAAGGCATACTTTAAAAAAAGTCGAAATTGTAAATTTTTCTACTAATATACTAGCACACTATGAAAGTAAGAATTTTAGTTAAAAATGAATGTAATATAATTTCATAATACTACTAGCAGTATAGCCTGGTGTTGCTCGGGTGTAATGAAAGCTTTAAAACTAATCCATGGTTCTGGAGCTCAGACTCTTTGGACGTTGGCATGAAAGACTAAAAAGCAATAGTTGTTTCCAGTTAAAGTGAAACCATAGACTGAAAGAAAAATGAATGGATGTAAGACAAATTTTGATTTCCTGGTATCGATATCAAATAAGTTTTTTTCGTCGTAAACTGAATTTTGAAGGCTAAATAAATCCCCTGAGTAAATGGTATCATGGCTGAGACTAAAAACTACAATTATACCAATTTAGAGCCAAACCTGAAGCAAAAACTAAAATAAAAGGGCTGAAAAAAATACAGATATACAGGCAGATAAACAGAGACACATACAAACATCTTGCCTTTTATATATGTATATATATATATATATATATATATATATTATCGATTTTCTGCACTATTGTAAGAACTGCAACCTTGAAACTTCTGAATATTGTTTTTTATGTCTTTGTCTATGAGTGTATCAAATTTGATTAAAATCGGACTACTCCTTCTATAACCCGATTTTTTCGATTATCGATATTTATCAGCGGTACCTCGACACAAAACCTAAGAACACTCGCAGATGCTTATAGTACAACTATGTAAATTTTCAAGAAAATAGGTTTAGCCGTTTCAGAGTCTATAGGTAACGGACACACACACACACAAAGTTCCATTCATAAATCAGTTTAGATATAATGATTCAATTATTGATTACATAACATTGATTTCAATAGTAGGAATATAACTAATTATTCATAATATATGCTATTATTACTTTTTGGTTTATTTGTCTAGTGGAGTATCTGTCCAATGCCAGGTTCATCTAAGAAAGATTGTTATACTAGCAATCTAATTAGAGAGATTTTGCTTCCCTTGAAACAAAACATTAAGAAAATCTGGCTTTTACCTGGGTTAGAAAACCAATATCCTGCAATTACCATGGTGAAAAAGTTGACCTTTGAGACTGATTTTTTTAAAAATCATTTTACCCAAAAAGGCAATAAAGCTACTAAGACACAAGCAATTTTTTATTGATGTTCTCCCTGTACAAAATTCAAGAGCCACACATTGTAGAGCTTTACAAAGTAAGAAGTACCGCTCCAAGCAAAGTGATAATGCCATGAAGATACAAGAGGCGACTACAACAAGCAAAGGAGAAGGAAAAGTTTTCAGAGGGAACCAGAAACCTGACCCTAAACAGAGAACAAAGAGATAAACCTCTACTTCTGAAAACACCATTAAAAAGAGAGAATAATGAAAGAACAGGAGCCAAAAAGATAATAACTAACATTGCACCTAAATCCTCAAAGATCAAAGATGAATGTAAAGCTATATTTACTCACCATAATGGTTAAAATGGTTGAAAATATATATATATATATATATATATATATATATATATATATAGATTATTCATATAGATAGGTGTGAGTTTGTAACCCTGGGTTTCATGCTTTTGCGATCGTCAGACAAACTGATTAATTTTTTAAAAAATTGGTTATATGTAGGGTTGCATATATTTGTGTATTTTTGTGGAAGTGGGGGGAAATCTGTAGTCATGACTGACACAAACATATATGTATACATTTGTACATCTGTTATGGTTTATAAAATGGCGAGTGTTCTAAAAATAGAAAAAGGTAGACACACCGACACCAAGAATTCAAAATTGGGGAGCAAAATAAGGAATCATTTCTTTTGGTAGACGTAGGAGTAAGAAGTAGGAGTTAAGGACAGTAGTTTTGTGTAGGAGATTTGAAGAGGGGAAGACGCTAGTCAGTTGACCACTAGAGTCCAGAAGGGATAGGCTCATTTACTACTAGCATCCCACAGTGAAGAGAATTTAGCTAGTCTGCTCCTGTATCCACACAAAATTTAAAGGTTGTAACTTGATGTCAGTAAAAACCTAAAGTTTTATACCAAAAATAAACATCAGTAATTCAAGTTTGTGTTATCTTCTAATTATACCAAAACGAAGCAACACAACACATCCATTAATGTGCGCAAAGACACACACACACACACACACACACACGTGCGTTCTCTCACTGAGGCTTGCATAAACATACATATGCGAATCGTGCAGGGCTCGGCATATATATGTATATGTGTGCCATTGCACACATACATACACATCCGGTTGGTGTATTTGAATAGTGTAGCATGTCAATGCTCGGACAGTTGTCAATTTCTCATACATTTCAAACATACTTATGATGGGTTCTGTGTGAAACTATGATAAGTAAGAATTGCTATTATTTTATTTAAATATACGCAAACCTACATATAACCAATTTTTTAAAAAATTAATCAGTTTGTCTGAAGATCGCAAGAGCGTGAAACCCAGGGTTACAAACTCACACCTATCTATATGAATATGTCTGCTCTATCACTGATATTGAGTGCTTTTAAATAAGTACCACGCATATATAATATATAAATAATATATAACAAATTGCATAAATATATATATATATTTTGATATTTATAATTATATACATACACTTTTCACATATAGAAAGATATATATTGTTATAATCTTTGAAGTCAGAAGGTCTGCTTATTTTGGCTTGAAAATCAACATTCAAAGTATTTCTTTTTAAATCTGGGCTCAAACAGCAACTACTGTTACCCATAGAAGATATGCAACTACTTCTGTCATGAGACAGACTTGGAATAAAGATTTTCCTGATGAGCATGCAGGAAGTACAAATTAAAGTGAAGCTGATGTCTGTAATTATGAAGTAAACTACATTGATATAAATCTGAGAGTATTGACAAAGTTCCTTATAAGTGTCGTCTAAATTTAACAAAATTTCCAAATTTAAAAACAAAGTTAAAAAAGAAATAAACAAAACTACTCACCCTTTCTATTGTGCACGAAACATAGTTCATTTAATTGTAACTTTTTAATTCATTATTCTTAGGAGAAATATTGTCTTTTTTAGTTTTTTCTCAATTTTATTTTGATTTTTGTAATCAAGTTTTGAAGTGAATTTTTTACTGAAAGAGAAGGCCGTCTTGTACCATTGTTTTTGGCTTTATCTAACCTGAACAATGATTCTGCTGTAAATTTGCTGTTCTGCGGAAATGCAACTCAAATGTATTGTGCAATTGTGCATTCTCTGGATGGCAAATTGTGCAGCTTGCTTCATTTATTTATTTATTTATTTATTTATTTCATTCTTTCATTCTCTACCCGTGATTTTTTATTGGATTTTATCTCTTATTTAATTTATTTTATTTTATATACATTTTTTTTTTTTCTGCTGTTACTTTATTTTTTTATTTTTCATTCTTTTCACATAGTTTTGTTCAGTATTTCTCAGAAAATAGAATTTACATGAAAAATGCTGGTTTTTTGCTACTGGGATACTTTCAGAACTCATGATTATATGCAAGTCTCTTTTCACACTGGAAGTAGCTGGGTTGGTGGACACAAAATAGTGGGATATTTTTCTTCTTCTTTCATTCAATGTATTTTGTTATCATCACTTATATTTTTTTTCTGAATATGCATATCTGTATGGAAGGGGATAGAAATTAGAAAATGTCTGATGTGAAAATAAACAAATATGGAAGGAAAAAAAGTTGTTATTGTTTTAAGGAAGGCACAAATAGATTAATTTATTAATTTGTTTTGGCTAACGATGAAGTTGTTTTTGTCAGATTTCTATTGATTTTTATCCCCTGCAGGCTTTGAAAAACTTATCATACTTACCTTCAATGAATAATTTATCTATGCCAAGCATTTGTTTTCTAAAATTTCAAGTGTTTTACATACTCATACACACACACAAAATCTATATATGTGTGAACATTTATATTATTCATTTAAAATTGTAATAATTCTATTCTGCAATGTTCATGCATATATAAAATGCATATATATCAAGAAAGAAAGACAGAGTGAGATATTATGTTTATAGACAAGTGCATATCTAAATGCATATATTATTTTATATGTGCATGATCAATACAATATATAAATAATCTTACTGTACTTTTGAAATGGAGTATTGTAACTATTTAATAATTTTCTAAATTTTTTCTATTTATAATCATTTCACCCCAAAGCAAGGCAGTACTGTCACTGATGCACAGGGGGTTGCATAAGAGAGTAGTGTGAGAAAGAGGAACAAGTTATAGGGGGTGTCAGAGAACGGGTAAGAAGGATGAGAAAACTGGTATGAAGAAAACTGTATTAGAGTGGAAAGGAGAAGAATATGATACAAGGGTTGTCAGAGAAAGAATGCAAGTCAGAAATATGGGATGGCAATTGACCTTGCATTTAAATATTTGTATAATTGATTTTTTGCACTATTGTAAGAACTGAAACCTTGAAACTTCTGAATATCATTTCTTATGTCCTTGTCTATGAGTGTATCAAATTTGATTAAAATCGAACCAATCCTTCTATAACCCGATTTTTTTCGATTTTCGATATTCAGCTCATCAGTACGGTTAGACGCCGATTGCTTCTAACCCAGGATTGAAACTCGACTGAATTGGCATCAGTCAGTGATTCTACCTCTGGGCTATGGGTTTTCAGTAGAAGAAGGCAGCCTTTTTAGCATGTATATTGTCATTATGTGTGTGTGTGTGTATCCAGGTGCAACAGATAAACTGTTGCCATTTGTTTTTGATTTTGACAACTGCACAGTTTTGGCATCAATCTGAGAAATGTGCCGTGCAGAGTATTCAGAAGAAATTAGATGAGTCTAATAGTGATTACAAAGGTACGGCAGCTCACTCTGATGATTCTAACAAAAGAACACCTGAATTTGTTGGTGTTGTCAGTAATATTTTAATTTTTGTGTTTTTTAGACAACCATTTTCCCATCGCATCCTTTATGTATATATGTGTGTGTTCTTTACCTATGTATATATGCATATGTATCTATGAATAAATATATATATGCACACATGCAATATGCTACCTGTAAATATGAAGGCAGTGCTGAAGAAAATAATTACAGGTAATCAAGTTTCAATGAATAAGAGATTACAAATGATTCTGAAGCGAAACATTTTTCTTTGTTGATCAAATAATGACGACTGACATGTGTTCTTTAAAATTTTATTATTTCTCTTTGAAAATTGTATGAATGATGAGATTTTCACAAAAATATCTACATAACATATAATATCTGTATACAGTTTTTATGCATATAAGTTTAGAATAACACATATATTAATATAGATTTTTCACAAATTTTTATTTTTAACATAAAACTTATTTTAGAAATATATATATTTTGTATATTTTGTAAAAATTAAATCATTTTTTTAACAATTTTTTTGTGCATTATTTTCCATGTAAGACTCGTATCAATATGTATCATTAATATTCAAATATATTTGTTTTATAGAATATAATATTTCATATTTTATTTTCAAAATGTATCCTATGTCTCACATTCACCTTCTGTTTCATTTTTACACTCACAAATTATTTATCTTATATAACTGTAATATATATATATATATATATATATATATATAAGATTAATGTGGAGAAGTTTGTCATGCTCATTATGTCCTCACAGATTTAAATTAAGCCCTGCCAAATGAGGACATCATAACAGTGCCTTCACGAAACTGTGAAGTCGACATGACACTGCTCAGTTAAGTGACAAGCTTCTCCACATTAATCCTATTAATGCCCTATCTATGTTTTGATATTGAGCACTATACAACAAAAATCCTGTTTGCCAAAATATCTTTTTATCAGTAAACCACTGAAAAAAATAACAATCTTGGCATTAAGCATTATCACAACTCAACATTTTCCTTGTCCATTATATCTAAACTTATTTATAAATGGAACTTTGTCTGTGTGTATGTATGTGTGTCTCCATTACCTATAGACTCCAAAATGGCTGAACCGATTTTCTTGAAAATTTACACAGTTGTACTATAAGCGTCTGCGAGTGTTCTTAGCTAGGTTTTGTGTCAAGGTACTCCTGATAAAGATCAAAAATTGATAATTGAAAAATCGGGTTATAGAAGGAGTAGTCTGATTTTAATCAAATTTGATACACTCATAGACAAAGACATAAAAAACAATATTCAGAAATTTCAAGGTTGCAGTTCTTAGTGCATAAAATTGATAATATATATATAAAAGTTTTCATTACACCCGAGCAACACTGGGCTATACTGCTAGTTAACCATAGATTATACACATTGAACTTTTATGGTCAGTTTTCAGTTTCGAATGTCACAGAATAGCATGAAACATTGAGGAATACACATTTTCTTTAGTCATTTCACTCCAAGCCAGGTGGTAATGTTGTTAGGAGAAGATATTGATTGGCATTGTACAAATGTTATACATGTGGAAATTCTATAATAGTCAGTTTTCAATTTTTGTACCAAAGATTGTACTAAACAGTAAGAAGCAAAATGTATGTTCATTATTCAGTCAATTAAGTGCCATACATAAAACACACTTGGGCAATCATGTCTCGAAAGAGGCATGACTGACTGGGCAGAAGATTATCCCGCAGTAGGTTGCCATTGCTTTCTGTGGTAGACTGGTTGCCAGCCAAGGCTATAGAACCCAATCTGTCCTGTTATTTAACCCATAACTGGAAGGAAGAGATGGATTAATACCTTTCCCAAGGGTATTTGCGCATAAGTGAATGCAATGAATTCAACTGGAATTTGAACTCAGCTCCCCGATTTCTCGTTCCGAGCCGATATCCACTTCACCACAACGCACATCCTGTTCATTATTATTAGTATATATATATATATATATATATTCAACCTCATTCAACAACAAAATGTTTTCCTTCTTCCCCTTCCCTCCATTATTCCTTCCATCTGGTTAAATCTAACCCATTTATTTTTGTGAAAATTTTGGTCTGATGAGTTGAATATTTTTTTTTAATATTCACGAAATAAATTATCAACAATGGATTTATAAATGTGTCCAATTTATTTTCATTACAATATGCTGTTAATTTCTAACATAGAGTTTTCATCAGATTAAGATTCCCTTTGAAATTAACCTTACCAATTATCAAGGATAATGCTTATGTATACATATATATATATATATATATATATATAATTGTGCAGTGGATATCAGACAGGCAAGTTCAAATACCCTTGGGAAAGGTATTAATCCATCACATCTCTCTCCAGTTATGAGTTAAATAGCAGGACAGATTGGGTTTTGTAGCCTTGGTTGGTAACCAGTCTACCAAAGAAAGTAATGGCAACCTATAGCAGAAAAATCTTCTATCCAGTCATGATTCACCAATCATGTCTCACCTATGGCATTTAACTGACTGACTGATTGATTATGTGTATGTGTGTGTGTGCCCTTACACACATATGCACATGAAGTAGAAAAATCAACCTGACACTAACAAAATATTTTTAACTTAATATAAGAATAAAGAAAATGAGAAAATTAGCAAACTGATACGTGAACAGAATGATTAGAAAAAGGAATTCAGTGTCTTGAATATAACATCAGTCAACTAAGTGACAAATTTTATATTTGTATCAATCATATATATATATATATATATATATATATATGTCATAAATCACCAAAAAATGGTTTAGAGGTAAATCCTAAAGGATCCTATTAAGTATTAACACAGATCTAGACAGTGGACTTAATGCAATTAAATTCATTTATTGACAAAGTTTTGTTCTTGCTGATGAGACAAGTATTAAATTTACTTGAAATGCCCATCTGATTTTTGAAATTTAGAATTTTTTTATATAAATTATATATTGTCATCCGCAGACAGATCTGTTTCACTATATCACAGCTCATCAGTACAGTTAGACTCAGATTGCTTTTTAACCCAGGATTGAAACCAGACCGAATATATATATATATATACTTAGCAATACAAGAAATATTTTATTCAAATTGACAACTTGGAGCAAGTAAGAAAATTTGTCAAGATTTGATAACTGTCTTGTTTTTCATCATTTTCTATTGATGGTGTTCAAAAAATACATTCCTATAAATAATGCCAAGTCAACTGAACAGCAGTAAAGCTGGCCTCGGGGGTAAGACATTTAAAGGCCTCTTTATGGACATCTGTCCAATCAGACCATCTGTGAATGTTAAATCTCTGTCCCTGCAAAAAAAATGCATTAATTAATGTGTATAAGCTCGTCTAAGTGACTTTCTTCCACTCTCTGCGTTTCAACATTAGCCTGTATTTTTGTGTATATATTTATATTGATGTGCATTCATAGATTTGTGTATTCAAAATCTTGTGTGTGTGTGCATGCGTGTGAAAAGTGAACTGTAAATATAGGCATATGCCACTTTATGTCTAAAGTGTTTATTCATGCATCTCAAATAGTTTGTTTCATATCTGTCTTACACACACAGAGTACTGTGCAAAAGTATTAGGACAAGAACTATTTTATCTTTTATGAGGTATCAAAATAAAGTTTAAAATCACTCCTGTCCTAATATTTGTGCACACTACCGGTTGTATGCAAAAGTATTAGGATGGAGGTGATTTTCCTAAAAACCTCACTGAAATTCAAATACAGGGTGAAAAGCCAAGTAAATTGCTAATAAATATTGATTATTTAAAACTTGGTGTAAAAGAAATGTAGCAAAAAGAAGTTATATTTAATTTTTCCTATTTTCTATTAAACAAGTTATTTTGAAACTACTCTATTGAACATCAAAAAGATATTTTGGATAAAAAAAATTTATAAATTTAATGTTACTTTACAAGACACACTTTGGGAACAAATACAAGCTGCTTGGCAGGAGATACCATTAGATACATTGAAGAAGCTTGTGATGTCAATTCCTGACAGAATGAAGGCTGTGATCAAAGCAAAAGGCTATTATGCTAAATATTGAATTTATTTTGTAACAAGTATTTTTCTTGTTAAAGCATTTGTTGAGCAAATCAAATAAAATTACTTTAATTAAATTGTTTATTTTCTGTCAATATGCCTCATAAAGATAAAATAGTTCTTGTCCAAATACTTTTGCACAATACTGTATATGTATATATGTGTGTGTGTGTGTGCATAAGACAGATATGAAACAAGCTTATGGGTTAAATAACAGGACAGATTGAGTTCTGTAGCCTTGGCTGGCAACCAGTCTACCACTGAAAGCAATGGCAACCTACTGCGGGATAATCTTCTGCCCAGTCATGATTTCGAGACATGATTGCCCAAGCGTGTTTTACATATGGCACTTTACTGACTGACAGACTGAAATATTTAAAAACAAAAAAAATAAAAATCTGGTCAGTTTGGTGTAGTCTTGCTACCTTAATCTATCAATCCACTGTACATCTAAACTTATTTATAAATGGAACTTTGTGTGTCTGTCTGAGTGTGTATCCATTACCTATAGACTCTGAAACAGCTCAACCAATTTTCTTGAAAATTTACACAGTTGTACTATAAGCATCTGCGAGTGTTCTTAGCTAGGTTTTGTGTCGAGGTACCACTGATAAATATCGAAAATCGATAATCAAAAAAATCAGGTTATAGAAGGAGTGATCAGATTTTAATCAAATTTGATACACTCATAAACAAAGACATAAGAAACGATATTCAGAAGTTTCAAGGTTGCAGTTCTTACAATAGTGCAGAAAATTGATTTTATATATAATATATAAGGCAAGATGTTTGTGTGTGTGTCTGTTTATCTGCCTGTATGTCTGTATTTTTTTCAGCCCTTTTATTTTAGTTTTTGCTTCGGGTTTGGCTCTAAGTAGGTATAATTGTAGTTCTTAGTCTCAGCTATGATACCATTTACTCAGAGGACTTATTTAGCCTTCATAATTCAGTTTATGACAAAAAAACTTATTTGACATCGATACCAGGAAACCAAAATTTGATTTACATCCATTCATTTTTCTTTCAGTCTACGGTTTTACTTTAACTGGAAACATCTATTGCTTTTTAGTCTTTCGTGCCAACGTCCAAAGAGTCTGAACTCCAGGACCATGGATTAGTTTTAAAGCTTTCATTACACTCGAGCAATGCCGGGATATACTGCTAGTCCATCATATATATGTACATGCGCGCACACACACACACAGATACAAACCATTCCAGTTTCCTAAATCTGATCAAATGAATAAGAATTAGGAATTTTACACTGAAGATCTCTTGGTAAGACTGAGATTATCCCATTTTCTATATATGGATGCACACACACACACACACACACACACAATGAACTGCCAGCATGAATGGTAGCTCTCAGATGAACCAAGGATATTCAAAATTGAGCACTGTTCTATACATAAGAAAAGGAATATATATATACCCTTATTTCTCTTATTTTACTGAAAAAGAACATGTTGACATATACAGTTAAATGAACACAAGTTTTATCTTCTACATTTTAATATTCATCCGTTGCTTTATCACACGTGACATGTATCTGACCAATGAAACCATATCTCAACATACTGTCTCTTGGAGTTTTTCAATCATTCGCTTTGTAGAATCTCTGAAGAAGCTTGTTATAAGTGAAACATGTTAGATTAAAGACTCTTTTTTCCTACTTATTGTTCATTATTACATCTGAACATGTAAAAATGTAATAATAATAAATCTTCATTGTTCTACTTTTATATTGAGAACTGTTTTAAATTAATGTTTTGAATGTCGCAATTTTATTCTTTGTTCTTCTTCATTTGGAGATATATATCAGCATGCATTGTGGGTATAGAAGAATCCAAACGAGTATCCTGTACATACAGTGTTAGGATAACTCTCTAAGAGAGCTCTAAACATATATGCATATAAATACATATAGAGCAAATATAAGAAAAATTAAGACAGATACGTTATTTCATGGTGAATCGGAAGGATTATACACAAATCTATTTGTGTATAATCCTTTGTAAAATAAAGATGAAAGCTGACGATGGTTCACCCGAAATAGGCCCATACTTCCAATTCACCATGAAATAACGTGTCTGTCTTAATTTTTCTTTATATATATATTTCATTCAGCGTATTGAAGTAGCAAATGTTCATAAAAGCAAATTCTATTTGATAAAATGATAGATATTTTGTGTCAATTAATTTTAATGCTGAACTTTTCCAAGTTACAAATAATCCTTTTCAGATGAGGAAATTCTGTCAAACTGTTTGAAGTTCATTTCAGAAGAAATTGACAGAAAACATGGCCTGTGCTTTCGACTTTCTTAACTCATCATCAGGATAGGTAGAGACAATTGGTAATGCTTGTGATGGGCGTTTAGGGATCTAAACTCAGAGAATAAGAATGTTGTGATTTTTTTAAATATACATTTAAGGATGCTGACTCTTAAGCTATAATTGTCTATATTTATTGAGGGTTGTTTTTATTCTTCCTCTGTCTCATAACAAATATTGAATTTATATACACATAACAACAATTATTGATTATATGTAATATATTACTATACATCTCTCGTATATTATTTGTTACATTTCTCTACCCATTTCATACACTGAATATAAAGAGTTCAGGGTAGTATATAAAAGGTATTATTTAATTCTCAATATGTGTATTTGTATTTCTGTTAGTCTCTGTGTGTGAGTGGTATGTACATTATGTGTGTCCGTGTAAATTTATTTCTAATAGTGTTCATATTTCTATGTAACTCTGAATGCATTTTTGTAAGGGCGTTCATTTTGTGCATATGAGTGTGCATCTTATCTGTGTAGTTGTAAATGAGCTTCCCTTGCCTTGTCTGTGTTTAGGTTATTTAAGTCTGTCTGTAAACTTGCATGTCTGCTTCAGTGCATGTATGTCTGCCTGTCTGTCTTACATGTTTCTTTGTCTACTCATATCTATATTATGTCATTCTGTCTGTCAATATATATATACATCTGTATTTCTTTCTATATCTCTATCTATCTAAGCCTATTCATATCTCTCTATCTATCTAAGCCTATTCATATCTCTCTCTCTCTATCTATCTAAGCCTATTCATATCTCTCTCTCTCTCTATCTAAGTTTATTCATATCTATCTCTCTATCTATCTAAGTTTATTCATATCTATCTCTCTATCTATCTAAGCCTATTCATATCTATCTCTCTATCTATCTAAGCCTATTCATATCTCTCTATCTATCTAAGCCTATTCATATCTCTCTCTCTATCTAAGCCTATTCATATCTCTCTCTCTATCTAAGCCTATTCATATCTCTCTATCTATCTAAGCCTATTCATATCTATCTATCTATCTATCTATCTATCTATCTATCTATCTATCTATCTATCTATCTATCAAATGTGTGCATTCTTTGGCATCCACTTTTTCTTCTCCAGTGTCTGACTGTCTGGAGTGTTTAGCAAAATGTTTTTTGTCAGAACGCTTGAGAGAAGCTCCATTTTAGTGGTCCTTTTTGTTGTCCTCCGAACAGACTTTTGTTGTCTGGAAGCAAAGACATGTTCTATACAAAGGTCAGTCAGCTAACACAACACAAAAATTCTAAGCGAACTATACAAGCATTTATTGATTTTTTTTTTTCACCTTCTTCCACCTTTTATTATTTTCATTCAGCTCCTATTTGTACCTCTCTTTCATCTTGTTATTATTTACCCCTCTTTTATACCTCTCTTTCATCTTGTTAGTACTTCCCCCTCTTTTGTACCTCTCTTTCATCTTGTTATTATTTCCCCCTCTTTTGTACCTCTCTTTCATCTTGTTAGTACTTCCTACCTTCTGTCATTTTTCTTTTTAATGTCCTTATTTCCTTTTACTTTCAGTTTTCTATTTCCTCTGTTTTTGCTTCTACTCTCTGTCTGTTTATCATCATCTCTTTCTACTTCTCTTTCTCTTTTTATCCCAAAATTTTTATTAAAACATTAATTTTTTTTTTAAATTTCCACCATTTTGGATTTTATCATCCTTCATTATATTCTATTTTTCTTCCTGAGTTTTTTCTTCTTGAGCTTTTTTCTTTTATAATTTGGTCTTTTTTTCTTTCATTTTTCTTTTTAATCTTTTTTCATTCAGTTTTCTTTTAAATCTTTTCTTTTTTTCTTTTTCTTTTTTTTTTCCAATCTGTTCTTTACTTTTTTCATTCATTTTTCTTTTAAATCTTTTCTTTTTTTCTTTTTCTTTTTTTTTTTCCAATCTGTTCTCTACTTTTTTCATTAATTTTTCTTTTAAATCTTTTCTTTTTTTCTTTTTCTTTTTTTTTCCAATCTGTTTTCTACTTTTTTCATTCATTTTTCTTTTAAATCTTTTCTTTTTTTCTTTTTCTTTTTTTTTTCTCCAATCTGTTCTCTGCTTTTTTCATTCATTTTTCTTTTAAATCTTTTCTTTTTTTTCTTTTTCTTTTTTTTTCCAATCTGTTCTCTACTTTTTTCATTAATTTTTCTTTTAAATCTTTTCTTTTTTTCTTTTTCCTTTTCAATTTTTTTGTCATTTCAATCTTCTCTTCTTCCTTCCAATCTTTCGTACTTTTAGCCAAATATTTTTCTTCTTTTTCCTTGCTTTCTTTTTTACTTTTTTCTTCTTCTCATGTCTGTATACCCATTTTTAATTTCCCTTTACTTATTCTATTTATTTTTATTCATTTTTTTATTCTTTTGTTTTTCAATTTTTTTTCCTTTTATATTCCAATTTCTGGTTATTTAGAAAAGAATTACATTTTGTTTTATCAGTATTTACTTTCACCGTTTTTCACTTTTTATTATTTCATTCACCCCAATCCATTTTCACTTACAATTTTATCTTTGTTCATTTCATTTATTTTTTTCTTGTATTTTCTCTTTCTCCTTCTATTTCTTTTTTTATCATCTTTTCATTTTTTCATTCAAATTCTCTTTCCAAAGAGAATTTTCATTTTCATTTTCTCCTTCTTTTTCTTTCATTTCTATTTATTTATTTATTTTTTCATTCATCGTATCCTCTATTTTTTAAATTTCTTTTCACTATTATTTCTTCTTTAGATGTCACATTCCTCCTTCTTTCATTTTTTTAATTTAATTTTATTGTATTTCTACTTTCATTCATCTTTTTCTTTTTCTCTTTCACATTTTCTGTGTATGATTTTTAAATTTTTATTCTTTACATTTAATTTCTTTTACCCACAGTCTACCAATCATTTCTCTTCTTTTTCCCCACAATCTCTACCAATAATTTCTTTTCTTTTTTCTACTCACTCTCTACCAATCATTTCTTTTCCTTTTCCCCAGAATCTCTACCAATCATTACTTTTTCCACTCATTTTCTACCAATCATTTCTCTTCCTTTTTCCACTCACTCTCTACCAATCATTTCTCTTCTTTTTCTCCTCTCTCTACCAATAATTTCTTTTCTTTTTTCTACTCACTCTCTACCAATCATTTCTTTTCCTTTTCCCCAGAATCTCTACCAATCATTACTTTTTCCACTCATTTTCTACCAATCATTTCTCTTTCTTTTTCCACTCACTCTCTACCAATTGTTTCTCTACTTTTCCTGAGTTTTTTCCAATCATTTATCTTTTTCTTTTCTCCACTCTCTTTCAATCATTTATCTCGTTTTTTTTGTTCACTTTTCATAACATTGATCTTTTTTTCTTGTTTATTTTCTTTCATTTTTCTTTCTCTTTCTTGTTTTTCTAAATTCTTTCAGTTATCATTCATTTTCTTTTTTCTTCTTTGCTGCTTTTCTCTTGCCATCTTTCTCCTTGTCTTCCTTCTCCTTCATTCCCTTTCTTATTTTTTATTTTCCTGATTCTTTCTCTTACGTGTTCCCCTTCCTTAGAAATGACCTGAAAATTATTCCTCATGTCTTCCTCCTTCCATGTAAATTCCCTAACCACAGGATGACTCAATAAGCATATATCTTCAGTATTTATCACCAAGTTCATGTTATGTATTGGAAAATGTCTGCTGTATACACTACTGAAGAATTAAGAAATTGACATATATGAAAATAACATTAAAACAGTCATAACTTTCCTTAAGCTTTTCAGACATGGAGGAATATTCCTGACATAATGCAACAAAATATGCCAAATAGATTTTAAATTATTAGAAAAAAAACAAATAAAATTAATAAAAAGCAAGAAAAAGATTGATAAAAAAAAAATCTAATGTAGCAGACATTTTTCAGGAATATTTTGTCAAGACATTTTTTTTAGAAATTTTTCTCTCAAATTTTATTTTTCACTTACATTTTTTTCCTCCAGCAATTGCATTTACTCAACTTTATATTTTAAATCTTCATCCAAAATTTATTTCCTTCATAATTCTTTCTTTGTAAACAATAATTTCGTCAAAAAAATGTGCTGTAAATTATTTTTTCTCACAATCATCTTTTTTACGTTATTTCTTCATCCAAATTTTTCATATTATTACCTCATTTCTACTTTTATAAAAAAATATTTTATACCTCAGTTAGGATATAAACTTTTTATAAATATATATATATATATATATATATATATACACACACTATAGTCATCTGCAGACAGATCTGTTTCGCAGTATTACAGCTCATCAGTACGGCTTAGACTCCGGTCATTTCCTAACCCAGGATTGAAACCCGACCGAATTGGCATCAGTCGGTGTTTCTACCCCTAGGCCACGAGCTTCCAGTAGAAAAAGGCAGGCTTTTTAGCGCATATAAACACGCCCAATAGATAGAGTGCTCTAATTCATTATCGAATGAGCGGTGCGTAAATGCTGGAGTAGCTACTGTTTATAAAGTCTACGGCTTATATATATAAGAGAGCTTTGCTCTCACATATATAACTTTCTCACTCATATTCACACATTTCATTGAAACTAACTGACAAGGACTGTCCAAAGATTTTATTACATATCAGTCAGTTAAGTGCCATACGTGATACACACTTGGGCGATCATGTCTTGAAAGAGACATGACTGACTGAGCAGAAGATTATCCCACAGTAGGTTGCCATTGCTTTCTGCAGTAGAATGGTTGCCGACCAAGGCTATAGAACCCAATCTGTCCTGTTATTTGACTCATAGCTAAAGGGGGAAGAAATTTATTATATTATTAAATAGTAATTAGTGGGGGATCAGTTTATTACTTCATAGCAATAGAAAACTGATCCCCCACTTTATGCCCATTAGAAGTCTGAATAATAATTCCAAATATTCAGTCAGTTAAGTGCCATACGTGATACACGCTTTGGGTGATCATGTCTCAAAAGAGACATGACTGACTGGGCAGAAGATTATCCAGCAGTAAGTTGCCATTGCTTTCTGCGGAAGACTGGTTGCCAGACAAGGCTATAGAACCCAATCTGCTCTATTATTTAATTCATAACTGTAGGGAAGAGACGGATTAATACCTTTCCCAAGGGTATTTGTGTGTAAATGAATGCAACGAATTCAACTGGAATTCGAACTCAGCTCCCCGATTTCTTGTTCCGAGTCGATATCCAATGCACTACAACACACATCCACATATTACATATAAATTACATATAAGCTGTCATCAACATCAGAATTTTGAGGAAATTATTTAGATTGTATATATGATTAATACAAATGAAAAATTTATCACTTAGCTGATTGATGTTATGTTCAGCACCTCTACCGCAGAGTTTTGTAGATGAACCGTTGTGTAATCATTTTCTCCGCTTGGCAGGAGGTATCAGCAATTGATTTTCTCATTTTCATATTATATGCATGTGTATGTACACCTGTATGTGTAGGATGTCATAGTTATTTCTTCTTTTCATAATTTTCTTGTCTCCTTATACTCTCTCATTATTTATTTATTTCATTTCTATTTGCAATCTGAGTGTATAAATACATACATATAATTGTGTATTTGTGCAGTAATATGTCTTTTATACATGTTTCACTGAAGATGACTGGCAAGGAACTGTGATTAATCTTTTTATTATATTTTTCTTGCATGCATACAAGAGATTTCTTTATTTTAAAAAAAATGTTATCATCACAATATACATATTAAGACATACAAAACATCCTTGAGAATGTCTAAGGGATTATCCAAAAGATCCTTGATAATGTGTAAGGAATTATCCGAAACTGCTTAGACCCAAGGATCATTTGAACAGTTCTTACACACTCTATGTTCAAAAAAGAAATATCTTGTAAACATTTTTTGTAATTGTTTCACCTCAAGCAAGGTAGAACTGTCACTGATGCACAGGGGGTTACAGTGAGAGAAAAGACAAAAGCAAGTGGATATCGAACAAATGATAAGAGAAAGATGGGAATCATGGAGGTAGAAAATGATAATTAACATTGCATTTAAACTTTTAGAGATTGTAGCTATTAGGGAAGCAAGTATATGGAATAGAGTTCCACAAGTGGGAAGTGCGAGAAAAGAAACTGAGAGAGTAGAAGTGGTGGTTACATTTGATTATTTTGATGGTAAAATGGGTGGGACCTAGATACCAATCTAGTATTCATGAGTAAATTTACGTGTTCAGAGCAACAGGGAAAGAAGCTTATCAGAGTAGAAGTCGTGAAAATTTTTTTAGAAATGACAGAGGAAAGCTACAGTGAGAAAACGACTGAAGTTGAGCTGCTAAATTTGGATCATTTATGTTGCAGATCCTCCTTTGAAGTATGATATATATATATATATATATATAATAAAATTGTTGTGATGTGATGATTAGTGACAGAATTGTTGGGTCTTTTTACAACAGTTTTTTTTTTTTTTTTTTTTTTAATCATGTGGCCCCAAGCAAGGCATTTACTAACACTGTTGTGCAGGGGGTTTCATAGGAGGAATGTTATGAGAAAAGATGACAGGTTACAGGGGGTGTCAGGAAGAAAGTATGATAAGAAAGAGAATACTGATGAGAGTGGGGTGGACGGAGAAAAAAGCATGAGTGAGAGGATGTAAGTTAGTGAGACAGGAGATGACTATTGACTTTACATTTAAATTCTTGGAGATTATAGCTGTTGAGACAGCAAGTATGCGGAAGGAAATTCCACAAGCGGGAATTGTGAGAAAAGAAGCTGGTGGAGTAGAATTTGCATTTACAATTTATTGGTTTCACAGTAAAAGGTTGGGACGTAGTTGCTAAGCTTGTGGTTTGAGGAAATTCATATATGGGGTAGCAGTGAGCTAAGTTCATCGGTGCAGAAGCCGTGAAAGTATATGTAGAAGAGACACAGGGAAGCTACACTGCGTCGGTGAGAAAGTGACTGTATCCTAGCTGCCAAGTCAGGACTGATAGAAAGGTATTTTAGGCAAGCAGGATTTTTGTCATAAAGTGCTTGATGTCAAGATAAGCATAGAATGTTCATGTAATTAATGTGGAGATGTTTGTCACTTAGTTGAGCAGCATTATTTCTGTCATGCTGACTTCAAAGTTTAGTGACGGCATTATTCTGAAGTCTCCACTTTTCTCTGCGTTTGTTTTTTTGTGTTGCTCATAGTTATTTTAAGAAGTAAGATACAAATGAAAAAACTTGATAAAATTTTTCTATTTCACTGAGACAGCCATAAAACACATCTATCTTCCTTTATTTCTTTCATTTTTTCACTGAAACTAAATGCTATGTTTGATATGTTATTTGTCTTTCTATATGATCAAAATGGAATAGTCCTTTATTTATGAGTTATTGGCAGGATGTAAACTAACAAAGGGAGTAGCTAGTACAGTTATTCTTCTATGTGCCCTGTCCCTTCAGGATGTAGGCAATCATGGCTTTCCACGTCTCCCTAATCCTGGTGGCTCTTAGCACACCTTCTACTGTTACAACACACAACCCTCGTTCCGTCATCCACCTGATCAGGTCCTTCAAATATGTTATCCACTTCTTTCCCTGTCTCTTTTTCCCTCTATCTGGCCTGTTAGTATCAGGTTCTCCAAGCCCTTCATCCTTATTGCATTTCCCAGGAACTTTAGTTGTCTCTTCCTGATGCTAAGTATTAATTTCCTTTTCATTTCCATTATTTCCAAAACCTCATCATTGCTCATATGCTCGGTCCATGATATCCACAGCATCCTTCTGTAGAACCACATTTCAGCTGCTTCAAGTTTTTCCTTCATCTTCGAAGATATTGTCCAACATTCACAGCCATATTGAAGAACCGACATCACATAGCAATCCCGTACTCTCTTTTTTGTTTCTAGCAAAATTGTCCTGTCTTAATAATTTACCCAACTTCTGGAATGAGTACAGTTATTACATGATTATATTTTTCAAATTATCAAATAAGGTATTGTAAGTTAAAATTGTAGAAATACAGTGATAAATTAAACAAACATAATTTCTTTTTATTCAAACGTGTTTGAATAAGTATCTGCTGCTGAGATATACTTCATTCAAATACACACACACACACACACATATATATATATATATATATATATATATATAGGTATCATTAAACAGACTAAAAATAATAGAAACATTATTAATAAAAAAAAAAAAAGAAAATCCAGCATTTAATCATATCAACTACAAAAATGTCAATGCTTACTCTACACACTCATATAAACACTATGCATATTTAGTTACTGTTAAAATAACATTCATCCTTGATAATGGCTAAAAATATAGCCAAAAGCACTTGGAAAAATAAAATATTTGGACAATTTTTATATAATTTATGTTCTGGAAAGAAAATATTATTAGATCACATGAACAATTATGCAAGAAACTTAATAGTAATACCATGTTGTCATTTTTAATGAAACCTGCATAAAAGAGAAGTTGCTGCCCTAATACACAATATATATATATATATATGTAGTGTGTGTGTTTTGTTCCAGTTCCTAAAATATATGGTAAAAACCTGAATTTTAGATAAAAGAAAATATTTGCTTTGAAAATATAGCACATTGATTCTTTTTAAACCAATACATTTTTCTATATGAAAATGCAGAATGTTTGCTTTTGCTCAACAAAATCTTGTCTGCTTATAAAATACAAAAGATGTCTTCAGGTTCTTTGATGACATTTAAAAATTTAAAATAAAAATAGGTAAATATAAGGTGCATTGGTGTCACTGGTTTTCTTGGAGGCTTTGAATAAGTATAAAACAAAGACTATGTTTTGTTTGTGGGAATAAAGAGCTGCTTGCTTAAAAAAAAGAAAATACAAATAATATATTCTTGGCTTGTTCTCTTACTAGTTCTTCCATGCGATCTTTGTGAGCATGTATGTGTGTATTAGTCAAGTTCTTTTAACGCCTACTTAAGAACGTCTTCACATAAGAGAACTGAAAAAAAAATGGTTCTAACTCTGACAAAAGGGAGAACAGGTAGATTCAAACATGGAACAACACATTCACAAGTACAAATGAAAAACACTTGAGATAGCTAGAATTATCCAATCAAATGAAAGTAGAATCTTCATCCACCAATGAAAAAAAATGTTCTAACAACCAAAAGAAATGAAATTGTCATTCATTTGCACTATCACAACAAATTGTTCATACATCAGTACAATACAGATCTCCAGCTTAGATATTGAATTATTACTGTAATAATTTATTGCAATAAAAATTGAATCAAATAATTTTAGTCAGTTCTCACCTGTCATAGATATTAAACCTTAGACATACAAGTCATAAAGATTTTAGAACACCTGTGTCGTTTAGAACTTATTTATTTTTCAAGAATATTGATAAATAGCTGAGTGGTTAAAATATTTGCTTTCTGATCATAAGACCTGGGTTTGAATCTCACTTTGGCTTGATTTTTTTGGAAGGTGACTTACTGAATTTATCAAACTAGGAAGGTGATCCCAACATGTGTCATCTTTAAAAGGTACCTGAAAACAGTACCATGGGTTGACCTAAGCCTTGTTAGTGAAATTAGGTAGATGAAACTTGGAGGCCATTGATGGTTGTACTTACACAAAGTCACAAATCACCATGACTGAGGATTTGAACATACTGGCCTTATTAAAATTTGATCAGAGCGCTCTCTATCAGAAACTGTAACTAAGATCTGCTCAGCATTGCTGCAGTGTAAACCACAGGTGGGCTATGTGGGTGTTAAATAAACACACATTTTCCTGAGCAGGCGTCTGCAACAGGGATTGGCTAGTTTTTATGCCAAACTTTGCAGATATGACTTTGAATAACAATTTGAATCAGAAAAAAAAACTGCTATAAAAAAAACATAATTTATTTCCTCATCAAAGTATACGACATGAAAACCTGATAGTAAAGCATTTCCAATTCTAAGTTGTTGGTTATGGTTCAATAATTTTTATGGTGTTCGACCCAGTGAATGTCGATAGATAAAGTGGCGTTACTCTAGAAACAAACGTCTGCCTTTTATAGAGAAGAAAAGACGCAACTATTTGGTCGATGAATCAAAGGAGTCTAAATTTCCAACTAATGTGTCACAGCTTAAAGACGGAAATGAGTGATGTATGTGAGTTGACATTGGTTTGGTTCCTATTTGCAGTAATGGTCGCCGCGTTAAGTCCAGGAGCAAGTAATAATGATAAAGTCGGTTGCAATTTCAAGGAATTCAAAGCAAGTTTTTATGTCTGATGTGCATCGCGTACGGTTGAAATGTAACAATAATGTGATTAGTTGACTCAGTCACATGACCTTCTATCAGAAGTCAGAACTTCATTTTACTTCAGGAGATAAAATTGAAGAGAGACTTTTAGAGAGAGACTAGGAAGGTTGTCATCACTGAGGTGATTTTAACATCATGATGATGATAGGGCGACTTCAACTGATTGAGATAAAGGGAAAACTAAGAAAGTTGATGATGCCTGTAGAGAGTTAGGATAGTAGAAAGGTCATGCCAAAAGTATTTGATTTTGTGGTAAGGTATCAACAGACATTGAGGTAGAAATGGTTTATGTATAAATCATGAAAATAATAAAATCAATGGTATCACAAAAGACAGAATAATATAGATTCTTGGTCAGAAAGTACAATTGATTCCAGTTCAGAAGTGCTAAGTGATAAAACGGATACAACACTCTAATCCTATTGCAGAAAAGCATAATGGTTATTCATACAAACAATCTGAATAATCATCTAGATTAGTGTTTCACCTGGGAAGAATTTTAAAGCTTTAAAGGGGTAAATAATTACACTGCTTATTAGCAAGAAAAAATTCTTAGATTTTCTCATGTCTGAGAGAGAGTATGATTATTGTGAATGGGTGGTACTGTCTAACAGTAATAGTTCACATTCAAACATGAGCCCTGAGGGTAGGGTGAGGTGGTAGTCGAGGAATGTTCTCATGGGCTCACAGCATTACAAATAGTCATTTAGCCTGAAGCATCAACATACACATATTCTTCTTCTTTGTGCCCTGTCTCTTCAGGATGTAGGCAATCATGGCTTTCCACGTCTCCCTAATCCTGGTAGCTCTTAGCACACCTTCTACTGTTACAACACGCAACCCTCGTTCCATCATCCACCTGATTAGGTCTCTCAAATATGTTATCCACTGCTTTCCCCTGTCTCCTTTTCTCGCTATCTGGCCTGTTAGTATCAGGTTCTCCAAGCCCTCCTTCCTCATTGCATGTCCCAGTAACTTTAGTTGTCTCTTCCTGATGCTCAGTATTAATTTTCTTTTTGTTTCCATCATTTCCAAAACCTCATCATTGCTCACATGCTCAATCCATGATATTTGCAGCATCTTTCTGTAGAACCACATTTCAGTTGCTTCAAGTCTCTCTTTCATTTTTGATGATATTGTCCAGCATTTACTGCCATATTGAAGAACTGACATCACATAGCAATCCAGTACTCTCTTCTTTGTTTCTAGCAAAATTGTCCTGTTTCTTAATAATTTACCCAACTTCTGGAATGCTTCCTTCACCATGCCAATTCGCCTTCGGATCTCTGTGTTGCACTTTCTGTCTTTTGTTATAACACTTCCCAGGTATTTAAATTTTTGTGCTTGTTTGATTTTAGTATCCCTGACTTGTATTTGGCATATTGGGCTGCCCTTTTTACTGATGATCATGCATTTGGTTTTCTTGCAGTTTATTTGTAGTATTTTCTTGTCGCTCTCTTCAACTACTTTCTGTAGGAGGTCTTGTAGTTTCCTTTCCATGTCTGCTATTAGCACTGTATTATCTGCATACCTTAGATTGTTTAAATTGTGGCCTCCAATGATGAATCCAGGCATAACTTCTAGGGTCCTCAAAATATTCTTGTTGTACAAGTTAAACAGATCTGGTGAAAAGACACATCCTTGTCTTACGCCCCTTTCTATCTTTGTATATCTGCTGAATTCGTTACCTGTCCGTATACAAGTGGTTTGTTACCAGTAAAGATTCTTGATTACTCTTAAGTCTTTCCCAAATATGTCAAGGCTGCCGAGCATCTCCATCAACATACACGTCAGTCAGTTAAGTGCCATACGTGATACACACTTGGGCGATCATGTCACAAAAGCGACATGACTGACTGGGCAGAAGATTATCCCACAGTAGGTTGCCATTGCTTTCTGTGGTAGACTGGTTGCCAGCCAAGGCTATAGAACCCAATTTGTCCTATTATTTAACCCATAACTGGAGGGAAGAGATGGATTAATACCTTTCCCAAGGGTATTTGTGCATAAGTGAATGCAAGGAATTCAACAAGAATTTGAACTCAGCTTCCTGATTTCGCATTCCGAGCCGATATACACGACGAATACTCAGCCTATATTGATTCAGTACCTCAAGGTTGTTTTCTGTATAAATACAATATATGGAAATAATATTATAATATATGATTTCATTGAACTAAGTTTATGCTTACAATGATTGAAATGACTAAACCTATGTATGAACGTGAGTCACTGGGAATTTTAAATTTAAAAAAAAATTTTTTTTTTCAAATATAATTTTTGATTACATAACGATTACAATTCATTTAAATTCTTTTTTTTTTTTGTTTACATCAACTTTGTTATTAAATATCTGACATTAACAACAGAAGATCTGCCAAGAATGATGAAATATCATAAGAACCTGGCTGTAACTTTACAGTAGATGGTCTAGCAATCAAAGCACTTTCTATACATTTTCGTCTTAACAGATTTTTTTTCTTATTTAATTAAAGCAGCATTTTTCTTTTTGCTTATGTCTTCATGACTTTTGTTATGAAGTATGACCCACTGTGATAATAGAAGATCTTGCCAAGAAAGGTTGAAAGCTTCTCTAAACCAGGGACATAAATTTACTGTAGATGGTCTAGTAATCAAAGCACTTTCTATGCATTTTCGTCTTAGTAGATTTTTTTCTTATTAAATTAAAGCAGCTTTTTTTCTTTTCTTTTTTCTTAGTTCTTCATGACTTTTGTTATGAAGTATGACCTACTGTGATAATAGAAGATCTTGCCAAGAAAGGTTGAAAGTTTCTAAGAACCAGGGACATAAATTTACTGTAAATGGTCTAGTGATCAAAGCACTTTCTATATATTTTTATCTGAGTAAATTGTTTTCTTTTTTAATTAAAGTAGCATTTTTTAAATCAAAAGTGTGATCAGTTTCATTACAGAAAGAAACTAATGCATTTAATGTTTTCTTGTGTAGAAAATGGAATCTATGTTATGCAACAATCTCCCCCAGTAAATTAAATAAAGGGTTCAGTTTGAAATTTCCTGAAGTTTACTGGATCAACAAGCACTTAATGAAGGCTGGAGAACACTAGGGCAGAAACCTTATAACAACAAAAACAACAAAGATGAAGATATTAGTTTGAATACAAATAATAGAAATAACATTCCTGTTTCATATTCACTTTCATGTCAGACAGCGTCTTACTAGATTGTTGTCTGTAACAATGCAAAAATGGGTTATTGGTTCAGTTTTTACTGTCATACACCCATCGTCCACCTTTGATGTCATAGACCAACATAATATAATAGATTATTTTTTGAGTAACCATTATTGATACTGATATAAAGATTATACAATGTCTGCCTTGAAAATTAGTATCTTTTATACCGAATTCTAACACTAGTAGCAAGTAAAAGTACATGATTTTCTCAATTCTTAAAAAAGTCAAATGAATACAGTTTTGTTGATGACACTGTCAAAATGTGTGGTAATATGACTAATCAATTTGATTATTTTGGTTCCTCTTCATTAGCCTTAAAATTAAGATCAATTTTTTCAATAGTGTTTGAACTATTTGTCTACCATTGATTGATTGGGTCAGAGTTTAACTACTGTGACAGTTTGATGTTTTTTGACCATTTACAACTTCCTTAATGAGCAAATTTGATTTTTACTTATTCTTTATATTAAACACGTTCTTCTGATTATTTTTAGATGTTTTAATTTTTTTTTATCATCAGAAAATTACTTTGTTGTATTATTCAACTGGACATAAAAACAAAATCTTGATTGTTGCTCAATGCCAGTGAAATTAACAATTTTGGGTGATCATGTCTCAAAAGAGACATGAAATTTTTCCCACTATAGGTTGCCATTAGTTTTTGCAGTCGACTAGTTACCAACCAATCTGCCTTATTTAACCTATAGATGGAGAGGGAAGTGACTGATTAATACTTTTCCTAAGGGTATTTGCATGTAAGGGAATGCAATGAATTTAACAGGAACTTGAACTCGGCTCTCCAATTTCTCATTCTGAGCTGACATCCACTGCACCAAAACACACTTGCAAAGGATATTGACAATCTTTCAAGCTTTTGATGATGATGGTCGAATTAATATTTTCATTATGAAACCAACCAGCAAGCAACATTTTAAAACATTTCCACAAGTTTCTATTATCAATTTCGTTGTTTCCAAAACAATATCTTGGCTGGTCATTTCTCCAACCATCATTAAGTCTATGCTTCATCCTTATAATTTAAATAGGAAAAAGGATTTGGAAAATTTGGCACAGGATATAATAAATGCAAGATGAAAAGAGTATGTAAAATTTCAGCATTTTTTATTATTAGGTTGAGTACTTACAGATATACCCAAATGTGCACATATCATTTTTTTTAAGTATGTGTGCATATGTTTGTGAATCATCATATGCTTGCAATCTCCCACTAAAAAAAATAAAATTTATAGCAAAATCATCAAAATAAATATCTGTAAGGGCTTTCAACTCTAGCAAGACCTGCTGTTTTATTTAGAAGGGAAAAAAGAAAAAAAGAAACGAGAGTAGTCAGCTGAGAAATACATCTATGAAGCAAGACAGCTCTTAGGAAATGGAAGACTAATTTTTTTAAGGCTATGAGAACCTCAATAAGTGATAACTGCTTTTCACCAAGGAAAATGACCTCAATTTGAACATGACTTGCAGAGGTGGAAACGTTTTCTGTCAGAAACAGCACAAAATAGAAAAAATAAATAGATAAAAATTTAGGGTTCGATGATATTTTAATCTTGTAATCTGTGATAAGGTAATGATGTAGGGCAGGTGGGCCATGGCTGCTGCAGTTGGCAAGGAGTGATAGCAAAGAGTAATGGGATAGATCTTATCTTCGTGCGCCTAGAGCAAACCTGATTTTATTCTCAATCATTTCTGCTCCCATCATTTCTTCATGATCATCATCAACACATAATTATAAAATTGAAATTATCATTGTAAAGTTCAGTAATATCCACAAGTATCAAGCTATTCCAATCGGCTTGGAATTATTTTCAACCTCAAAGACAGCTTCATGCCATTATCATCATAATAATAAAATTGACCCTAACCCTGGCCAGTTGAATCCATTGCATTCACTTACGTGCAAATACCCGTGGGAAAGGTATTAATCCACCTATTCCTTCCAGCTATAGGTTAAATAGCAGGACAGATTGGGTTCTATAGCCTTGGTCGGCAACCAGTCTACCGCAGAAAGCAATGGCAACCTACTGCAGGATAATCTCCTGCCCAGTCAGTCATGTCTCTTTCGAGACATGATCGCCCAAGCGTGTATCATGTATGGCACTTTAACTGACTGACCCTGGCCACTAACATTATCCTTGTTACTCGTTTGTATCCCTGTCATTATCAATGTAATTATAGCATAATTTTCATCTTTATTGATAAAATCTTAATATCTTTGTTATTAACCCAGTGGCTGCCATATCTACAGTATCACAGCCCTTATATACTAACCAGCAAAATTTAAAAAAAAAAATCTTAGAACCATCTATGTCTCATTTTCTAGGGAAAAAAGGGTATAAATAAAAACATGTGGGAGATCTGTCACTCTGATAGCGCATTTGCATTGACCAAATACAGCATGGTAAAGAATATATGTTGATGCCTGCAGCAGAAGCCAATTAGATTAGGATGTGTGGGTAATGTGATGGTTAATGGTTTGGAAAAGTTTTGTTATATTTGCTTTCACACAAATACCCTTGGAAATTTGTTTCCTGTTTAGGTTGTGGTTTCCGGTTTTTCTCTTTTCCAATCTTTTCGCTCATTTTATTTTATTTTTTTTTTCAACTGGAGTAGATAGACTAAACTATCGCCCGGTTCACACTCCACCCACGTCTATTGAACAGGTGAAGAGGCTCATCCCTTGTTTCATGTTTAGGGTGTAGTTACCGGTTTTTCTCTTTTCCAGTTTTTTCACTCTTATGTAGCCACCTGCGCATCAGTGGCATTTTTCGCCTTGCTTGAGGTGATATGATTAAAAGAAAAAAAAAATGGTATGAATACATTACTTCTTCTCCAGTCGTTTGTTAAATAGTGAGCTGGACAGGGTTCTAAGATAATGGCCGGCAACCATTCTTGGAGATGAGTGACACTAAATTTAAAACTGGTCTGTAGCCCAATCAAGGTGCATGCTATACAGCCATTGAAAAGATTATAGAAATCACAATCAGCTGCAGTATACATTTGTTAAGTTTATGAACTTGATGCAAGTCAAATTAGGCTGTGTTGAAATTGGCACTGAAATGTCACAAGAAGGCAGCTAATTGGAATCTTTAAAAATGACTTTGTAGCCTTTTTGTTAGAAGTAGAACAACAATTGAGATGAGTGTGCAAAGTTTCAAGAGAAATACCTTGAAGTGAATTAAGTTGCCTTTGTTAATACTAAATAATATAACCCTCTCTAAACACTTTGTGCACTTATATACATATATGTATAAGGCATTGAACTGTATCACCTTATGTCCATGAACTTGCCTGACTTTCCACTAACCTAATGAATATTCATGAGCACTCCAATATCAAAAAACTTAGAAACCAGTAACATTTCTGCTCTTGTACATAAATACTTGTCACAGAATGAAATCCTTACTTTTGCTTTGATGAACTCCCTCTGAGGATGAAACTTGTCTTCTAAGATAAGTTTTATTTTTGTCTTTATTTATATTGTCCTTTTACAGATATACTGTATCTGAGATTTTTACAAAACACACACACACACATATATATATATATATATATATATATCCTACTTCCACCAAACACCCATAGCCCAGGGGTAGAGTCGCCGACTGACGCCATTTCAGTTGGGTTTCAATCCTGGGTACAAAAACAATCGGAGTCTAGCCGTACTGATGAGCTGTGATACGGTGAAACAGATCTGTCTGCGGATGACAATATATATATATATATATATATATAAGTTCACCCAATATAACACAAAAGAACTTTTCATGGTAGAGGGTTACTGAATGAGATTGTTACATGGAAATAGGGAGTATGAAATGCATATTATGAAGATATGTAGGATAATGGTTGCCTTTTTTGTTCAATTAGATTAGTTTGAGGGAAGTTCAGTTTTGGGCCTTCAAGATGTGTGGTAATTTTAAAAAATTGCTGTACATGTTGGATGCGTGTATTGGTGATAACAGTGGTTTAATAAACATACCTAAATCTTATTAGACTCAATTGGACTAATGTTCTCAGCTTTGTTGTTGTTATCAAAACTATTAACTATACTGACTCCGTAGGATTGAACTCATCATCTTTGGCTAACAAATTTCTGAAGATATTAGATGCCCACTCCTCAGCTTAATAGATGTGTTCTAAGCAGTGGCAGTAGCTTATCTGTTTTGGATTTAACATTTAGACAATATTTAAGTTTATTGAAATTTCTACTCAGGTATTTGTTTATCTAGATAGCCTTCAGAGAATTTCAAATGGAACACTTTATTTAATCTATGGGGATAGATTGTTCTCATTTTGCTGACCACATCTGGAGGATATCTTGCCTTGTTCTTGTTTACTAATCGGTCATTGCTTGCCTCATTTTCAAACAGAAATTCCTACTTCTGTATACCAAGTTCTAGACAGCTACATGGTACAGATGCTGGCCAAGATTGATACATTGTGAGAGCAATGATAGTAGACAATATCACATCCACAGCACAGGTCAAAACAAATGTCGTCCGAGTGTCATCAGTATGTACTTTTGGGAAATGTTTATTTTTAGCAGGACTACAAGTACTGACTTACTGATATGTCATCGTCAAATCATAAGTGGTTTAAATATTCTTTGTTTTTGCATTCTTTCTGAGTTGATTTTCTGAAAGCTACTTTCAAGGCATACTTAATATGATAACCTTTACATAGTAGATAAGTCCTGGGTATGACGGTAAACTGCATCTGGCAGCAAGGCCTCTGACTGGGAGGTTGTGAGAAGCATGGAACCATCTATTAATTGCTGCTGTTCTCAGGTCCATCCTGACCTGGAGTGGTAGCACCTGTTAGGGTCCCAGCTATGGGCAAATAGTTAACCCCCACAAACTGGGGTTAAAACACTATGAAAGTATAAAAATACACTTTTATAGAAATATGTACATAAAAATTTACTTTTATAGAAAAATATATTTTTTGAAAGAAAAATATTACCAACAATACATTTTTGAAGGAAAAAAATTATCCTCAGCAAAACATTTTTGAATATAAAACTAGAAGACATTTTCAGTTTTCTAAAATAAAAAAGGACAAAAACAGTAAATTTTAATTAAAATCTGACTAAATCAACCTTCTCACTATAACCGAATATTAAAAACAAAAACTCTTAAAAGCTCACCTTTTTGGCATTAAATAACCCACAGAGGTTGATATACCATTAAACAAAACTCAAACATAGTATATATTATGGCTATGGATAAATATGTGATTTTTGGGAAATTCTTCTTTCCATTCTGTAACCCCTCTCTTCTACAACTATCATCACGGCTACCCCTACCCTAAGCCTCTTTAGTATCCCAGCCTCTACTATACCTTTGCTACAACAGCCAGTATTTTTTTCATCTCCTACCGATCCTTTCTGCATGCTTCTTCATCTGAATTGCATTGATGTGGGGGGTGCAAAGTGTTTGAAAGGGTGAGGGTCATAAGGGGAATTTACCCCCTTAAATTGTCACTTTTTTTCTCTTTTACTTCTCCTCCTCTCTCCAATGGAAATACTTTACCCGTTTCAATCCCCTCACTGCTTTCTTCACTCTTCTCCACTAAATGACATCTCCTCTACTTTAACCCCAAATTATTCATCCCCTTCTGTCCTGGCACTGCAGTTTAAGTCATCTGCACACTCCACCATGACTAAAGCATTATTTCATTAAATTCTCGCCTACTCAATTTTTAGTATTTAATTTTTTTTTAAAATCATGTATCATATTGGAATCACACTTTACTAGAACCTTTTGACAGTATTACTCAGTTTTGGACTAACAGGAAGAGTTCGATTGGTACATTATTTTAAAGAGACTTACAGTTTTGTATCAGGTTAGTGATGCACATTACTAAAAAGAAAAATAGAATACCTTCATCATTGGGAATATTTCATTTCCATATAAAGTGAAAAATTAGACATGTTTAGATTTGATTACAGCAAAGTCTGCTATAAGGCCATCTCTGAACAGATTATAAGGATTAGACTCACAAGTAAAGATTTTCATTTCACAAATGAGATATCTGAATGAAGCATCAGTAATTATGGCTCTCCATAACTTCCTATTCTTTAATATCTGCTAATTACCATGTTTGTTCTAAGGAAAGATAAATATGTAGTTTCCCATTGTCTTCTCCACAGTTTTGAATTCAGAATTAAAAAAAAAACAGTTGCCTCATGATGACAGTCAAATCTACTGTTTTATCTATACCTGGGTGGAAAAAAGATTCAAAGATGTCAGTTCAAAATGAGTTTTCAGGTTGAAACACATTGGCTGCAAGAGATGGGCTCTGCTATGACCAAGACCCATTTCTTATGAAAAAAAAAACCTCCACAGTTTTCAATCCATATAAATAGAGGGAATTTCTCAAGTGCTCAGCTGTGCAGCAACTCTATGACTGCACCCAATCATAGGATTGGTGGTGAGGACAATGATGAAGTATTGTTAAGAGAATCAATTTATTTGGTTTCAGAAATGTAAGATATTTTCATTATTAATTTTTTAGATTTATTTTCTTCCTGTAATTTTTGTTTTTTCCCCATTAGGTTGATGTAAAAGTAGCCCTGAAGCTTCTAAAAAGACCTGAATTTCTATCTCATATTCTGAATTGGTTACAACATTAGCCAGCAAAGATAAGCTCCAAAGAAATAGAATATGAGTTCAGTCTTTGCTGGAAGCTGTTTACTGATTCCAATTTCAGTTTGGCACTTGGATCAAACAGTATCTGTGAATTCTACAAAGAATCAAAATGTTGCTCTCTGGCTTTCAGCCTCAGATCAGTGTAGTACCTGTGTAGTCTATTTGACTTCTTATTTCATAATTAATTTTGCCATGCAAACAAAACTATCTATCTATAAAATTCTATGACTTCTGTTAGTGCATCCATCTGTCTGTCACACCCTCTAAACTATACATTTTGTGGGGGAGTGCAAACAGGTAAGGGGGGTAAAAAGTACAGTTGGTTTTACTCAGGTGCATAGCTTCATACAATAAATTTTCATTCATTTTTCATAAAAACTGAGTTTTATTATTTAAGACTCAAAATACTCCCACTACTTTAGAAACAATGATTAAAATAACAAATACTTATTTAATAAAAATGTTTTTTGGTATATATTTTCTTTAAGTTTTTATATATACAAGAATCCAGTTTCCAGTTTGCCCTGCATTTGCAAGAACTATAAACAAATGACCAAATTTTTTTTTTTTTATCGTTTCACCCCAAGCAAGGCATTCCACTGCCACTATTGCGCAGGGGGTTACATAGGGTCGGGGAAGTGATGAGAAGGATGGTTAGATATAGGAAATGTCAGAGGGAGGGTGATAGACGGGTAAGGATACCGAGAATGAGGGTTGGTTAGATGGTGAGAGTGTTTAAGAGAATAGATGCAAGTTAGTGTGGTAGGAGGTGTCTATTGACCTTACATTTAAACTCCTGGAGATTGTAGCTGTTGGGGAAGCAGGCTTGTGGAAGGGAATTCCACAGGTGGGAAGCATGAGAAAAGAAGCTGTTGAACTTCACAAAATTGGAATTTGACTCCAAAAAGAAATATTTACTCATGGTAAGTTGTATGTTGCATGCTCAAGAGTAAGAAATTCTAAGAATTTATTTTTCACTGTTAAAAAGGAAAAAACAAAATTTTCTTAAGATATTGTTTACTATGAAGTCCTATGAAATTAAAAATTCTAGTATAATGGATCAAGCAGTGGCTTTTATCAAAAGGTGTAAAAAAAAAGTATACCATATTTGATGGCACATTAGTTTTTACTTGCATTTAATATTACAGAATTATGGTTGCCTGCAGTGCCTGGTTAAATATATAAATATTAAGATGACGATATTCAGTCATTTGTGTATGGATGGGGAGGGGATTATTGATACCATCATATACAGTATATCTAATCATGTATATTTGTATATTTTTGTCTGTAACTTTCTGCTTGTAATAAAACAAACATATATATAAAATAACAAGAGAATCCTGTCCTGATTTGAACATATAATGTGGATGCAACAAGACAAGTGACATATCTAGAGCCAGGGAAAGAGACTCATGTCCCTCACCCCACCTGAATCTCTAATACAGGACCTCCCATTCTACTACATTTCAATTTTCATAATGTAGTATTCATAGAAAACACAAATTTTATTGGAACTTAATTAAGTAAAATAATGTATTATATGCAATACAGGTGAATAATTCAACTACAAAATTAAAAATAAATGCTTTGTATCTAAATGCAAATTCGAGACATGTTTACACTATTGACATTATTCAGAATATTGTCCTCATCTTTGTTGCCATTTGTATGACATTTCAGCTGTTGTACGCTCTGGCCTTCTTCAGAATGTAAATAGTCTAAATACTACCTCATCTCAGAAATATCAACAAATGCTAGAGACATGTTATCATACCATCAAGGATGAAAAACTAAAAATAAAGTGAGTGGTTTGTTTTTTATTGTTGCAAAGTAATACATTGATCTCTTACTAAATTACTAGATATTAATACAATAATCAGGAATATATATATGTGGCTGTTGAGTTTTCCTTGATATATATATACACACACTTACATAAGAGAACCTTTGAATAATAGTTAGGACTTGGGTAAATCACATATAGTAAAAACATGATTATTTTTTTCTTATTTTTTCATGACTTGCTTTAGAGAAAAGTCTGAAACTAGATTCTATACTTGCAATGCCAGTTTTATCCTAAAAATGATTTCAAGTATTTTTTTCCTTGAACATTCTTGGGAGTCATTTTAATTGCTTAAATGAGAGAAATTAAGAGTTGCAATATTTCTAATATTCAAATATTTACTTCACATCATGGCTGTGTATAAAAACGAACCACAAGGACATCTTAATTGGAGAAACAAGATTAGGCAGTTAATCAATTAACAAGATGAAATTGCTGGGGTCAGACTGATTGCATCTTGCCACAACCTGCTTAATGTTACCAGCCTCATGCATTAATGCCATCTTGTTAATTAAATTTCTACTTTCATCGTGTACAGCTATTGTAAGCACAAGAAATAGTACAAATCACCTGTGCCATTTCTTAAATCATTTAATCAGATTTTGATTTGAATTAAGAACGTACCTTGAAATTGCTTTCTACCACTTTGTATAATTCAAATAATTATCATCATTAATATACTTGTTCATACACTCTTTTGTCTCCAGTTACCTTACTACTCAAAGATTCATTGATATATAAAAATAATGCTCATATTTATATGTATCCCTCCTCCTACATATACCATCAATAAAAATTATCTACTGTTTTCTTGATTCCTCTTCTTTTATTGTTCTTTCTCCTTAAAAAATTGTTTTCTTATTCTTTCACAGTCAGTAACCCCTTGTGTCTTAGTGACTTTACTGCCTTGCATGGGGTGAAATGATAAAAAAATAAAATACTACTTAACTCTTCAGAAGTCCTTGTAGAAGATTAAATATGTTACACAGAATATTTTACCACTTGCCTGATGTAGAAATGTATATTGCTGGAGTGATTGCTTGAGGATCTATCTCCAAAGTTAGACTCAGGATGCTTAAGGTAACACCAATCAGCTAAGTGATAAATTTGATATTTGTATTAATTATATATATATGTATATATATATATATAAAATAAAATAAATTTCGATGTTCAAAACTGTTGAATGATCATTTCAACATTAAATCCCTAAGAGAGATTTCACATCTCATCGGCAACTACCACATTTCAAAATCTATATATACAGCCCAAAGATTGTGTACAGACTGTTACTACTCAGTGTCCACTTTTATATTTTTATATACTCTATCTGTAATATTGACCACTTTTACCTCTAGATATCTTCTTTTATGTACCATGTCCCTTCATGATGCTAGCGATCATGGCCTTCCGCATCTCCCTATTCCTGGTAGTTCTTAACGTGCTTTCGCCTGTTACCCCGCCAAAACTCTGCTCTGCCATCCACCTGCTCAGACCCTCCAAATATGTTATCTGCTGCTTCCCCCGCCCCATTTCTCTTTCCCTCTATCTGACCTGTGAGTATCAGATTCTTCAAGCCCTCCTTTCTCATTACATGTCCCAGGAACTTCAGTTGTCTCTTCCTGATGCTCAGTATTAATTTGCTTTTTGTTTCCATCCTTTCCAAAACCTCGTCATTGCTTACATGCTCAATCCATGATATACACAGCATCCTTCTGTAGAACCATATTTCAGTTGCTTCAAGTTTTTCTTTCATCTTTGATGATATTGTCCAGCATTCCCTGCCATATTAGAGAACTGACATCACATAGCAATCCAGTACTCTATTCTTTGTTTCTAGTGAAATTTTCCTGTCTCTTAATACACTGCTCAGCTTCTGGAATATGTCCTTGGCCATTCCATTTCTCCTTCGGATCTCGATGTCACACTTTCCATATTCTTTTAGAACACTTCCCAAATACTTAAATTTTTGTACCTGCTTGATTTTAGTATCCCCAACCTGTAATTAGCATTTTGGGCTCCTCCATTTGCTGATGACCACACATTCAGTTTTCTTGTAGTTTACTTGTAGTCCTTTTCAACTTCATCTACCTTTTTTGAGGAGGTCTTGTAGTTCACTTTTCATGTCGGCTATCAGCACTGTATCATCTGCATATCTTATGTTGTTAGCCTACTTTAAAACTATATTTTGTGCCAGTTAATTGGAAACAAATTATAATTTAAAGAAAAACGAATTTTCAAAAAGATTTATATACATATTAAAAGTTTACCTTATTTACAGCTAAGCTAATATCTTCATCTTTGTTGTTGTTATCACAATGTTTCAAGTGTCATGCTCATTGACCTTTTTCAGGTGCTTTTCAAGCCAGGTAACTTTCAGGTAATTTTAAACTCATCCAATCTGATTGGGTAGATTGTTCTAGTTCCACTACCCATGTTTATCAATATCTTGTTTTATTGTCTTTTAGCATTGCTCAGTGATCACTAGTCCTGTTGCCACTGAGTCTGTATTACCAAGGCCAGATATTGAACTCTGCCCCTAAATCACCAATCTCTTGGCCAGGTAGTTCTGACACAGATTCAGTGCAAACAAAATGAGTAATACCTGAACAGCACTAAGGGCTAGATGCGACATCCCGCAATCTCATGGTTAAACATGTTTTATCTATGAATGTCATACACAATACTTTTACATATATCTCACATTGTAATATCATCAACTTACTTACATGGATGTCTGTGTAGTATAGCAGTTACTGACACAGGATTGGAGACAGTGTATCAAGTTCAATTTTCAATTGAAACCATGAGATTTAACTTTTGTATATATAACCATGGAAAGGTATGAATCTGTTTCTCCTCCACCCAACTAATAGCAGTGACTTTAACTTTAATTGGCAACCAGTATAGAAGAAAGAAATTCTGTATTCAAAACCATTGTTAAAACCTACTTGCTACAGAAATGACAGCAACAAGACAGTGCATAGTGAAGCTGTAACCCTATACACCACAGTGGAGTTCACAGGGTTAACATGTTTTATATTTGATAGTGCTTCACAGTAGCCCTTATCAGCTTGCAGGGGTCATGGTTGATGATATCCTGGACCTTCTGGACAAACTTGGCTATTCCTACAATGCCTGAGTAGAATGTTTCTTTCTCTTGGCCCTAGATGACACATCTCTATCAAGGCTGATTCTTGATCTTGAACACAAAGGATCTTAGACACTTTTAAGAAGCTATCTATCTATGATTCGCTGTGGTTGGCAGTTCATGCCACAAGCACATGATGCCTTTTAATTTCCTGTGTCATATTAGAAGCTGTCATGTTAATGCTCTCAATATGTCTGAAAGAGAAATTTATACTTCATTAGAAAGATGTTCTGTAATATTTGACACACACCATATATATATATATATATATATATATACCATTTCAACTTGGTGGTTAGCATTTCATTCATTTATTTATTTATCTGTTTATCTACTTATGCATGTGCTGATATAAAAAACCACCAATCCCAAAATATACTTACTTACTTACCTATTTATAAACGACACCTTGGCGAACCGAAACAAAAGGAACTCGATTTGTAAAGTCAAAAGTTTATTCGTCTGAAGAGAGTCAACTTTAGACTCAAAACACATGTAGCATCACAAATACCATTATGGACACTAAATGTATCATAACATGTATAATAGCAACAACAATAAATATACACTTTAAACAAAACATTCAGGGCCTTTCACACTTTTTATTCGATATATATATATATATATATATATCCGAGTGGGTACAGAACTGAGAAAGATAATACCATTAATCAACAATTTAGCACTTACACACCAGGCTCTTCAAAACTCTAGAAGACACATTCCCTTCATTATCAATAACCCCAACCAACCTCCCACAACAACAATGAACCAAATATAGGGAGCAGATGAATTCAGTTTTGCTTTTACCTCCCGAAGAAACGTACCCAACATTGTAAAAAACATATGATTGTCGAGAACATATATTAAAAAATAATGTACATGTTCTAAAACATAATTTATAATATATATATATTGTACATTTAGGCAACAATCTCTCTTTTATTCATGTTTAATTTAAAATGACAGACAAGGTATTATGGTTGAGATTTTTATGTAATTTTTCATGTGATCATATTTTCTTTCTTTTGAGGACATAAATTAGATAAAAAATAATTTTGTTTTTCTGAGCAATTTTGGCTATACTTTTGGCTCTTATCAAGGATGGATGTTATTTTAGGTATATATATATATATATATATATATATGGTGACTGGAACAACCCATTATCAGTTCTTTGTCTTGTGAAAAATAGGTAAATCCATATTTTATCCATGAAGTTGTACACGTATCTGTTCTTAGCTTGATTTGCAGTTTTCTGCACGTAGATTTTATCATTTTTCTCACTTGAGATAATTCATCGAATAATTATTTGGTGCTTCAACAAATTATAACAGCACATTACTTTTTGTTTTATTCTAATGTTTTCCTGTCAAAATGATGGTGGATGAAGTGAAATTTAGCAATTCCTTAATATGTATAAATTTAATAACTATACCTCCTTTAAGGATTTTAAAATTAATTCTCAAATAGAAAAAAATTCCTAAGATTTTAAACTGCTCAAAAACAATCTTTCGATATTCAAGTAGACATCTTAATCTCCACCACCCCACACACACCCAATAATTATTGTTATATATATATATATATATATATATATATATATATATAGGGAGAGTGAGAGAATATGCGTATATATCGGAATACTATATATATATATGCATATATCTGTTATGTATATGTTATTTAAATATATTTGTATGTATATGCATATTTTTTATGTGTTATATATGTAAGTATGCATGTATGTATATGTGTTTGATATATATATATATAATTTGTCACTTTAACTGAGCAGGTACATATCGACTGCATGAGGACACAGTTATGATATTCTCACTCATGAGGGCTGGTTTTTATATATATATATATATATATATATGTGTGTGTGTGTGTGGTGTGTGTTAGTATATATATATATAAATACACATGTTTGTGTGTATATTTGTATATACATCTTTATATATATGCATGGGTGTGTGTATATATATATGTGTGTGTTTTATATATATGTATGCATATATATATGTTTGTTTATATGTATGTATGCATGTTTATGTATATATACATATATGAATGCAGTGTGTGTGTGTGTGTATATATATATATATATATATATATATGCATGTGCATATAGATATTGTGCGTATATATATATATATATATATAGCCACACATTTTACCACTTGCTTATATATGTATATATAGTGAGAGAAAGAAGTGTGAAATGGAACAAGACTGTATGTGAATTATGTATCTCTTAAAGTTTGTAAATGTGAAGATATATCTGTAAATATTTGCTTTATATTTGTACCTGTCTGTGCATGTATTTGCATTTACTTATGAATGTATGCAGAAGCAGGCAAATGCAAGCAGAAATGTGCATATGTGTGTGCATACACACACACATATATATATATATATATATATATATAATTATAATGATGCATGCTTGCGTAAATATTCAAGTGACAGTACTTTATAAGCCATTTTCTCAGAAAAAAAAATAAAAACCCAACTTGACTTTGAGTTTTGAGGCAATCAGATATTACCATCTTTTTCTTTCCTTCTTTCTTATTTCTTTGAGATTTTGTTCCATACAAGTCTTTTCACTTAATTCCTTCCATCTGAATTAAAATAATTCTTCCTGTACTGAGCATCAAGAGATCTTCACATGGGTTGTTAAGAAAAACTTGAGATCCAGTTAAAAATAAATAAATAAAATAAACAGTATTAATAAAAGTAGAAATAACAATTGAAAATCAAATTTTAAAAAGGAAGTTTTTTTTTAATCTAAAAATAAAAGCGTAGTAAAATAGGAAAGACACTCAAGTAATAAATGAGTTATCTGCTTAAAATTTTAAAAATGAAATATTAATGCAAAATTTAAAAGAGAAAAAGAACCTTAAAATTTAAACAATGAAATGAGGAAATTTTTGATCACATGATTGTAATGAAATCTACTTTGCCATGAGGTAATGCTTAATAAGCTAGTCTTGTAGGCTATTACTACTGTGTAGTGAATTTGATCTTTACCGAGTGACCTATAGTATATGGTAAATTTGCTTTCCCATGCAGTAATATTTTATGAGTTTCCTCAGTAGATATCTGTTTATATTTCTGAGATGAGGGATTGTAATTATTTACACTATTTACATTGTTCAAACGGTTATCTTCATCTTTATTGCTTTATTCATGGCATTTCAGCCATTGAACACTCCAGTCTTCATCAGGATCTCTCTATATTTCTGAGATGAGGTATGGTAATTATTTACACTATTTACATTGTTTGGACTGTTGTCCTCACCTTTGTTGTCTTATTCATGACGTTTTGGTCATTGTAAGCTTGGGCCTTCTTCAGGATCTGTCTATATTTCTGAGATGAGGTATTATAACTAGTTATACTATTTACAGTGTTCAGACTTTTGTCTTCATCTTTATTGTCATATTTGACATTTTGGCTGTTGTATGCTCCAGCCTTCTTCAGGTAATTGAAATTTCAAACCGAAATGTAAATTATTTCTATACCTCGTCTCAGAAATATGGACAAATATTGAAGGACCTGATATACTAAAAATATAATGACAATTAGAAAAGCCCTACCAGAAGCTGGCATGAATGTTGAACAATCTAGCATAGAGAATGGAAGAAAGAATTTGGTTTGAAATTCTAATCACCTGAAGAATGCCAGTGTGTGCAATAGCTGAAACTTGTGAATATGACAATTCAGTAGATTATCAATATGTAGTGATAGCAACAAACAAATTATTAAATAACCTTCAACCTTTATTGCTAGACTATATAGTAGTCTAGACCCAAAATAATTCATAATAAAAGAAAAATTAAAATGTTAAGCAATTAAAACTTTAAAATACAGATTCTTCTTCATTATGTGCCATGTCCTCTCAGGATATAGACTTTTCAAAATTTCCTATCCTTTACAGTTTGTCTTTTTGTTATTTCTCCTAAACCCTGGTTCACAATCTATTTACTCAAGCTTACTAAATATGATATACGTTGTTTTCCTCTGTCCTTCTTGCCTTTAATCTGTCCTGCAAGTATCAGATTTTCCAAGCCCTCTTCCCTCATTTCACTGCTGTAGCCTGGTATTGAATTCATAACTTTAAGAGTCAAGTCAGGAACTAAGCAACGTCTTTATCCACTAGACCATATGTCCATAAGGTGAACAAGTAACTTGCAGGGTTAGAGGGAGGTAACTCATGACTTCCAATCAAGGTTTTATGCAAAAAATGAGGATTATGTACCCCAGTGATTTGAATAAAGAGTTTGATTCAAAATTCCTAGCACCTGAAGGAGGCCAAACCGTACAACGCCCAAAACGTCATACAATGGCAACTAAGATGAGGACAATAGTCCAAATAATGTAAATACTGTATCAGCATTTATATTCATAAAGTAATAAAAAGTAACATTAGAATAACAAAAACAGTGATATCAATAAAAGAAACACAATCTTCAGAATAACAGATTATTAATTAACATATAATAGAATATTCAGACTGTTTTTCATCATCATTTCCATGATCAGATGTACTTGTGAAGTTACTGTGCAGCTGAATGCCCGATCAGTTTCCTCAACTTATCTGGGTTGAAACCCTTGAGGTATTCATTTATGGATAGCATGTTATGAGTAAGTAGACCTGTCATAACACACTCTTCTCCAAGTCAAACCAGAGCCAATATCCTCTAACTTGAAGGCTGATTTTGGTCACAGACACATGACTGTTGATTTTATTGTGTTGTAGAGTGGCTGTCACCCCTGTAGCACTCTCAATGAGGAAATGGCCTATGGGCTGAAATGGTCTATTTAAGTAAAGAATAGTAGCATTCGAGGCATAATATTCAAGTGTCATTTGAGTAATATTCAAACTGATTACTTTGGCGACTATTGCGATCTGAACTTCTCCTCTCTGTGTTGCAAGATCTGTCTTTAACTATTGTACTGTTCTATGTATATCTGTTTAGCATGATATTGTGCTGAATAATACCACAGTACACTTTCTTTGTGTATCATATTCACCTAAGTGATACAAGAGATTGTTTTTCACATTCCATGAAAGAAACCTGAGAAGAAAACTGGAAATCTGTGAAGACTTGTTGCTCAAAATCCTGCAGTAAAAATCAGAAAGCTCTAATATGGAGGACCTCACCCAGGAATTGAAGATGCCATAAAACATGCAGTTAAGAAAATGCACTTGAAACTGTGCCAAAAATCGAGAAACTGTTTGTGTAATGTAACCTCCTCCTTATAAGAGCAATAGCAGTCAAATGTAAACCCTGCATGTCAAATTTCATGAAAACTGACCCAGTAGGCTGAGAGAAATAAAAAAAATCTTTGTAAAAATCACATTGAAAACATTGTACAAATCCGTCTACTAGTAAAATTCATAATATCCATCTGGTATAAAATGATCTTTGTTACAAACAGTTGGTCAAAGCATTGCTTTTTTTTTTCCTTTGAATTTAAGTATGGAAATTATATTTCAGTATGTGTACAAGATTTCAATATACAAGTTCCAGCTAAATTTCACTATTCTCTGGAATTACAAGCCAGACATTTTCAGTGTTCAAGCTAGGGGATTTCACATGTCAGTTAATTCTTTCTAATTATGCCATTTATTTTCCTTCAGATTACAAACCCATGTGCATTGTGGTGCAATGGATATTGGCTCAGAACAATTCCAGCTTAATTCATCACATTCACTTATGTACAAATATCCTTGGGAAAGGTATTAATCCATCTTTTTCCTTCCCAGCTATGGGTTAAATAGCAGGACAGATCAGGTTTTATAACCTTGTTTGATAAACAGAAAATAATGACAACCTACTGTGGGAAGATATTCTGTCCAGTCAGACATGTCTCTTTCGACAGATATGATCACCTAAGCAAGCGGTATGTATGGCACTTAACTGACTGACACAACCCAAAGATGGAATTTACAAGTCACTCAATATATTTAACCAAGAATTTTATCCATTAAGCTAATGTTCTTTAAGATATTCAGGTCATTAAATTTTGTAACTTTAATCCAAATATCTTTTTTGTCCTAATTAAAAGCTCCAATATACCATGTATTTACATTTTCAGCAAATTGAAGAGGTCATTACTGAAATTTAAACTAAGGTCTGTATAATAGTCCCCAAAGTGATTGATATTGACCTCCAAGTTTTACTGAAGCATTTTTAAAGAATTAAAATCACTTGTGTATCAGTTATGGTCAACAGAGCTTTAGGAGTCAGAAACATAATTTCCATAACCAAAGGATATAAAAATGTCTGTTTTACTTCAGCTGGACATGAGAATAAGTTTACATATGTCTGAAGACAAATCACTAACTCATTTACCTGAAAGGGATAGGAATTTCCATTATTACAAAACTAAGGCTCAACTGAGAATGATGGAAATAAATATTGCCCATGCTATCCTTTTTTATAATTCTAAAATTTACCCAATACAAGGCTCAAGAGCTACTCAAGTTAGCATATTACTGAAAGAGGTGTTTGATATTGCTATAAATATATATATGCACACAAAAATAAATACACAACAGTCATTATTATAAAGGAGTGAATATATATATATATAAGCTTTCATAACTTGTAGTAAGAATGAACTGAGCTTACACTACCTCGCTACTGTCTCTCTCCATGAGCATGATAGGCTGGAATATATATATATATATATATATATATATATATATATGCACACATACACACACACAGACAATGGCTCTTATTATAATGGAGAGGATACCTCTATGTATGTGTGTGTATATATATATATATATATATAAAAACAATAGGGTGCTTTCTCCATAATTTTTAATTCAGAGCTGTCTTTTTCTAGATTGACTATTATCCAAGATAGGATACTATAATCTATCTTGCAATTTAACCCATAGCTGGAGATAAAGAAAAAAGATTTATGCCTTTTCTAAGGGCATTAGAGTAAAAGTGAATGCAATTAACAAGGTTAGAACTTGAATTCAACCCGCTGATTCAAGTTTACATGCTGATAACCATTATGACACCTTCCCATCCCAATAAGTGTTTACATGTGTGTAGAGCTAAGTAAGCATAGTGATCAAGAGTGTTCTTTTTTTCTCTGTATAATTAAAAGAATAAAGTAAATAAGAAAATATGTATTTTACATTGAATTAGAGAACCCCTCACCCCCCCCCCCCCCCAAAATTGCCCATTTTTGTATGTTACACAAGGTCATTTTAGGTGTACCACAAATCATGACATAACATTCTACAGCTATAGAACTAATATTTTGCTTCTTATTCATAATACACAGTAATCTTGGATATTTGCATTTAAAAAGATAAATAAGCCCGGTTCACACTCCATCCACATCTATTGAACAGGTGAAGAGGCTTATCCCTTGTTTCCAGTTTTCTCTTTTCCAATCTTCTCATTCTTTTTTTTTTTTTTTTTTTTTTTTTTCAATTGGAGTAGATGGACTAAACTATCGCCCGGTTCACACTCCACCCAAGTCTATTGAACAGGTGAAGAGGCTCATCCCTTGTTTCCTATTTAGGATGCTGTTTCCGGTTTTCTCTTTTTCAACCTCTTCAATCTTATGTAGCCCCCTGCGCATTAATGGTGTTACCGCCTTGCTCGGGGTGATATGATTAAAAAAAAAATTGTTTATCTTTTAAGCCATTAAAATACTACATTACTATAATGATAGGTAAATAACTGGCTAATTAGCATAATTAAGGCATATTCTACATAAATATCCGAGCTGTAAGAGTAGAATAAGAGTATACAAGTTAAAGACTACCATTAGACTGATCACATACAAAGGAAAACACACTTCATAAAAATTACTAATACGGATGCTATGAAGAACTTTAGCTGAAATGTTAAATGTGACAGACAATATAAATAGCAATTAAAACTTGTGGATCATATGATGAGGAAAGAGATCTTGGAAAATTTGACACTAACAGGACATTTTCATGGCAAGAGAGACAGAGGAAAATAGCACATACCTGACTTAACGGCCTTGTGTAAATGGATAGCAGAACTGAACAAAAAGACAAAATTTACTAACAACTAAAAAGGACAGAAAATTGTGGAGAGCCATGACTGTCAACATCTTTTCCAGCAGCTTCTTTTCTCGCATTTTTGGCCTGTGTAATTCCCTTTCGTATACTTGCTTTCCTGATGGCCACAACCTCCAGGAATTTAAATGCAATGTCAATTCCCATCTCTTATCAACTTGACTCCAGTTCTTCCCTCATCCTTTCTGCATCACCCCATGTATCTTGTTCTTTTCCTTTCTCTCTACCTTCACAATTGTCTTCAAACCTGTGTTCCCATCCTTCTATTACCCTTTCTCTGACACCCCCTGTAATTGTTTTTTTCTCTCCTCCTGCCTAAGCTTTTACTCTGTTATGTAGCTCCCTGTGCATCAGTGGTGGTACTACCTTGCTTAGGGTGAAACGATTAAAAAAGTTTATAGAGAAGTTTGTATATATTGGAAGCAAGATGGACAGAGGGAAAAAGTGAATAACCTACCTGATAAATTTGTGTAAATGGATAGCAGAACAGGACAAAAAGACAAAATTTACTAAGAACTAAAAAAGACTGGAAATTGTGGAGAGCCATGACTGTCAACGTTTATAGAAGAAGAAGTTAGTATAGATTGAAAGCCAGATAGAGGGAAAAAGTGAATAACCTACCTGATGAATTTGTGTAAATGGATAGCAAAACACAAGAATGGAAGTAGTAATACAAAAACAAACATTGCTAAGAATTAAAAAAGATAGAAAGCTGTGGAGATCCATAATTGCCCTTGTCTTGAATGGACATGGTACATAGAATAAAAGATGTAAGGAGAGATGCAAAAGATGTAGAGAGTTTTTTTTTTTTTTCTTTATTCTGGTAAACAGGTGCTGGTGCTTTGATATTTGGATTGAAACATCATTTTTTATCCTTTCACATCCACCCCCCCCACCAAGCAATAAAGCCACTAAAACTTAAGGAGTTACTGAGTTTAAAAGATTAAGAGAAAAAGAAAAACATTAATAAGAACAGGAATAATGTGATAGGTACTAACTTGGCGGCTCGACTACAGCCACTTCCCCCACCGACGAGATGTGGCCTCCCTTTGTCTGTTCTATAAATACATTCATGGCTTCTACTCCAACGAACTTAAGTCACTGGTGCCTCTGCAACAGGTGTTTGCTCGTGCAACCAGATTGGCAACTGGGTCCCACCAATTCACAGTTAGATTTACCAAATGCAGACTACAATTCTACTCCTGCAGCTTCTTCTCTCACACTTCCCGCCTGTGGAACTCACTTCCATATTCTTACTTTCCTGACAATTACAACCTCCAGGAATTTAAATGCAATATCAATACTCATCGCTTAACCACTCGACTCTAGTTCTTTCTTCATCACCTCGTATATCCTTTCCTTTCTCCCCATCTTTGCAACTGTTATCACACCTGTATTCCCATCCTTCTCTTGTTCCTTTCTAACTGGTTCATCTTTCTCTTCACTCTCTTCTAATTAATCTTTTTACTCTTATGTATCCCCCTGCACATCAGTGGTGTTACTGCCTTGCTCGGGGTGACACGATTAAAAAAAAAAAGGAATTAAGAAGACAAAATTTAATGGTTAACTGTTAGCATAGAACTTAGGGTTACATCTAGCCATTGTAACAGTAAAATGATGAGACCTTGCCATCAATTTTATAGTATGCTTAAACTCAGTCTAGGTATCAAAGAAGAAAGCTCGCCATAAAAATTGCCATGAAAATATCTAAAGAAAATATATAAGAAAGTTATATTATGGCAGTAAGAAAGTGACTGAAGCCGAGATGTCAGATCAGGACCAAAAATATTGCAGATTCTTCCTTGGATTTATTCAAGAATCTTTAAATATATATCAGAAGCACCAGATCAGATGTGGCAGCAATATTCAAAGCATGGACAAATAGTAGGGTTTTAAAAATGTAAGGTAGATGCTGGCAAGAAAAATTGTCTAGCATGACACAAAACCAACTTTCTGAGTAGGACGACCCAGCAATTGATTCAGTATAATCTTTCCACTTCATGCCAACAGAAAAATATTAGTTCAAGAAGACACAAGATATCCCAAGTGTTTTTGGTTATGTTTGATTTTAAACCATTATTCATTTATTTATTTACTCCTTGTATTAAAGGTTATCTGCACAATAACAAACCCTAGTTCCTAAAAAACAAACAAAACAGTGATTTGGGGATGATTATGATGTTTGATTACTTCCAGGTTGTGATGCCATGTTTGAACATTTTTGAAAGTGGAAATAATATCATTGAAGATTTTGAGGTAGGATTTATCAATTTCCACACACAAGCATTTAAACACAATACTTTGGTTTGGTTCCAAGATGTTGGTATTGCAGATGGTGCTAGAATGAATTCCCAGGCAGTATAGTCATCTTTCTTATTTTTATTTATTTCTAAACTGTTTTCTCCATCATATCAGAAAAATAAAAAACATCATTATAAATAATGTTCAACAGAGCTATATATATATATCAGTAAAAAGGCAAACACAAGTACGCACATACATACATAATACATTTTATATATATATATATATATATATATATATATATATAAGCAAAAGAGTCTATCACTTTAACTGAGCAGGTTCATGCCATCTTTGAAGTATCATGAGGACACTGTTAGATGTTCTCACTCATCAGGTGCTTATCAATGCTCTATCACCACCCCAATATCGAGCACTTTAGGGTAAAAAAAACCTACTTGCCAAAATACATTTTATCAGTAAAACTACTGTAAAAAACCACAACCTTGGAGCTAAACATTATCACAACTCAACATTAATATATATACACACTGTATATTTAGGCAGTAAATGTTCTTTAAGGCAAATGTTGTTAATGGCAGCAGACATTTTGTGTCAGTTGACTTTATTGATCGACTTTTCTAAATTTTGAATAATATTTCTCAGATAAGGAGGGACTTCTATTAGAAATTGTCCAAAGTTTATTTATTTGAGGAGGATTATTCATAATTTGGAAAAGATGATCAATAAAATCAACCAACACAAAATGTCTCTTATATTTGTCTCTCTTGTTGGTTCTTTTTTAACAATATATATATATATATATATATATATATATATATATATATATATATAAAGATACACACATGCATATTATTATTCAGGTGTTAATAAACCAGTGCTCAGTGTAGTGTGAACAGAATTATTTTATATACATTAGTAAATATGCACATTGTCATATGCCAATGGCACAATATATATATATATATATATATATATATATATATATATTTTTTTTTTTTTTTTTTAATCATTTCACCCCGAGCAAGGCAGAAACGCCACTGATGTGCAGGGGGTTACATAAATGTAGAAAGATTAATTAGAAAAGAGTGAGGAGTACAAACTAGTTAGAAAGGAACAATAGAAAGCAGGTGCGATAACAGATACATAGACGGAGAGAAAGGGAAGGTTATACAGGGGTGGGGAGAGAGCTAGAGTCCAGTGGTTAGTAGATGACTTTGCATTTAAATTTCTGGAGGTCGTAGCCGTCAGGAAAGCAAGAATACGGGAGTGAGTTCCACAGGCGGGAAGTGCGAGAGAGGAAGCTGCAGGAGTAGAATTGTCGTCTGCGTTTGGCTAACCTGACTGTGAATGGGTGGGACCCAGTTGCCAGTCTGGTTGCACGGGTAAACACCTGTTGAGGAGGCATCAGTGACTTAAGCTCATCCGAGCAGAAGCCATATAATGTCACCACAAGCAAGGCATTTTACTGCAACTGTTGTGCAGGGGGTTACATAGGAAGAAAGTTATGAGAAAGAGTGACAGGTTATAGGGGGTGTCAGGAAGTGGGTAAGAGAAGGATGAGAATACTGATGAGAGTGGAGTTGATGAAGAAAGGAGCATGAGAGAGGATGCAGCTTAGTGAGATAGGAGATGACTATTGACTTTACATTTAAATTCTTGGAAATTGTAGCTGTTGATTAAGAAAGTAAATGGAAGGGAATTCCACAGGCGGGAAGTGCTCAGAAGTTGAGAGCCTGTAGAAATGAGTATTCCCCAAATGTAAAAAATCAAATTTTACATATGAAATAAATATACGCACACATGGGGAGGGAACATTTATGAACTGAATTTTGTTATGAAACTTATTCTATGCTCTTTAGTGTCTATAGTGAACTGTTAAATTATATGCATTTAAAAAATAAATATTTGTTATGTGAATAATGTACTTGTCATGATTAGGATTTGGACATTGATATATACTGTTTCTGTTTCACCTGACACACTTATACACAGGTGGGTGCATGCATGCCACTCTCACTTACATTCACAATGAAAGGAAAAAAAATATCAACCAATGAAAAGTACATTTATAATAGAAAAACGAGAAAATAAACAGTCAATTTCTGACATCCCCTGACTAGTGTACTGAGTGATTGCTGGAGGGTCTATGTACAAAAGTAGTGTCTAGATGCTGAAGGTAACACCAATCAGCTAAGTGGCAAATTTTCTATTTGTATTAATTCTATTAATACTCTACCTCTGATAACAAGCACTTTATTGCAAGACCTGCTTGCCTTAAATATCTTTTCTTTCAGTATTTCCCTGACTGACAGCATTTTGGCTTCACTCTACCTTTGTTATAGCTGTTATATATATATATATGTGTGTGTGTGTGTGTGAGAGAGAGAGAGAAATTGGAGGTTAGGTATATGAAAAATATAAAATATTTTAAGGAAAGTGTACCTTCACTAATTAAGTTATTTTATATTAAGTATCTTCTTTTTGAAAGAAAACATGCAAACACTAAATACAAAGCAAAAAAAAAAAAGGACCTGCCTTTTTGCCATTCCCAAAATTCAATAAAGCACAATGACCTATTATAAAATAAATGCAATACAAAATAATCATTTATGCATGTCATAAGTTTTCATGTACTGTACGGCCTCTAGTAAAATTATCACAGTGCTCGAAGGTGTATAATTATTAATAATAAACCACACCTCATTCTTGTGTTATTAAGTCAATTTGAAATTATATTGACTTTGAAATTAAATTTCAATTCCCTGCCTGTTTCTCCGATGGCTCTATCTATTTCTCTTATCACAATAATTGCTTCTAGTTTCTTTCTAGTTTTTGCTAATTTTACTTATTTTTCCAGGAAGGTTTCTTTTTTCTATTTTAGAAACCATATTTCTAATAAACTCCTACACATTTAATTCCAACATTACTATCTGAGGTTATGCATTTTGATAAATATTAAATAACAGTAAGTGTAAAAGAAAATGTTGAGAAATTTTGCAGGCAGCCAATTAGCATTTGATAAGAAGTTAATTTTTTTAAAACTAAATGTTCACCCAATACAAAGCCAAAAAGCCGCTCAAAGTAGAGCATAACTAAAGAATGATGACGATGGATGCATCTTGTAGGAGAAAGGGGGAAGTAAGTGCAGATTATAAAATTATGTACAATATGTAACAGATAACCCTAGATTTGAAAGGGTTAAGATCATTATCATTGTATCATTAAGGAAGCATCTTTTCAGGAGTTTGTTCCATAAAGTAGTGGCTCTTGGAATGAAACTGTCCAAATGGAACTACTTTCTCTAGATTGGAAGAGGTTATGATTCTAGTGTTTTAAATTATATCTTTAAAACTCTTTACATTTGCATATAGGGGTGAAAAATTAAAATCAACTCAGCAGTTTCAATTTTATAGGCTTCGGATATTAGTCATCTATTTTCTTTTCAAAATCAATTGCATTTCTTCAGTATTGGTGTTTATTAACACACTTTACTAAAATTACAGTTAAGAAGGAATTCCGAATCTTCTTTAAAAATCATACTTTATATCTTGAACTTGTGAATATTTAAAGGTTTTTTTAGCATTATTTACCAAAACTGTCAAAACTAGAGGACAGACCAGAATCTGAATTTTTTTTATTCTACTTGCATGGTCACACCTCTTTTTTCATTTGTTTTTTTTTGTTTTTTTTATGGGGAAGTTCGTTTTTTTTTTTGTTTTTTTTTTTGCTCATTTTAACTTGGAAGAAATCTCAATGAATGAGCACTCTTATTTATCCAAAAGTGGAACATCCTCTCTGTGTTTCTTGGAGTCTGACACTTCCTACTTCCATTGACTGCTCTCATGAAACCAAGCCCTCTTCCCACACACACACACACACACATTTTAAAGACAGATGTCCTGCCATCACCTTTTTACCAAAGCTGATGTCAAACTTAGTCAATTGAAACTATTCTTCATTGTCTTGGCTCAACAATTCTTTGTGTTCCTTGGTTTGTTCATTCTGAACTTAACCTCTTTCTTTTTTCTTTTTTTTGTTTTTAATTTTTTCCTCCCTTCTTTCAATCTCTTTCTTGCCTCATTCACTCCTTTCTTAAATTTGATCATTTTTCATTCAATTTTTCATTCAGCTTGCGTTTCCTTGGTATTGCACTTTGTTATTGCCAATATCTCCCATTGCTGCTATCATTTGAATACCCCTTCATTCCTTAACCCCTCCCATCCCACAGCCACTATCATTTAGATGCTAAAAGAGAAGGTTACCCTGTATCATTTATCTCTGTGGTACCTGACCCATCCAGCAGAAACTGACCCCTAACCCCAGACCTCTAGTTTTTCAGCTTTTCATTCTGCTAAATTTCTCAATAAAATTTTCTCATTCATCATAAAAAGCTGCAAATTTGAGGCTCTTTTGTGTCTGCGAAGTCTTTATGCTCTTGAGGAAGTCAGTGACATCACAAAAGATATGAATGACCTTTCAGATGAAACCCAAAATTGTTTCTGACCTCTGAAGCATAGTCGGATACAAGACTAACAATGTAAGTTACTCAGTAAGTATAGATATTTTTTATCAGTTTAAATGTTATGTTTAGTGGGTATTTTTCTTTATTAAGACTTCTCGATTATTCAGGGTAATAAATGAAAATAAATAAATATATTGTTTAATAAATAAATGAAGCATCTACTGAAATACTTAAATTAATAAATATTTGTTAGATTGATAAATAAATAAAAAAATCCATTACTTATATATATATCTAAACTTATTTATAAATGGAACTTTGTATGTGTGTCTCCGTTACCTATAGACTCCAAAACGGCTGAACCGATTTTCTTGAAAATTCACACAGTTGTATCATAAGTGTCCATGAGTGTTCTTAGCTAGGTTTTGTGTTGAGGTAACCCCAATAAATATCGAAAATTGATAATCAAAAAAATCGGGTTATAGAAGGAGTGGTCCAATTTTAATCAAATTTGATACACTCATTGACAAAGACATAAGGAACAATATTCAGAAATTTCAAGGTTGCAATTCTTACAGTAGTACAGAAAATTTGATATCTATACCAGGAAATCAAAATTTGACTTACATATATTCATTTTTCTTTCAGTCTACAGTTTCACTTTAACTGGAAACAACTATTGCTTTTTAGTCTTTCGTGCCAACGTCCAAAGAGTCTGAGCTCCAGGACCATGGATTAGTTTTAAAGCTTTCATTACACCCAGGCAACGCCAGGCTATACTGCTAGTATATATATAATATTGAGTTGTGAAAATGTTTGGAACCAAGGTTGTTTTTTTTTTTCAGTAGTTTTATTGATAAAATGTTTTGACAAGCAAGTTTTTTTTTTTATCATATTTGAGTAGAGATAAAGTGATGATAAGCAGAAAGAGTCTGTCACTTTAATGTCAGCATGAACCTGTTCAGTTAAAATGACGCTCTTTGTGCTTATATATTTAATGTAAAAAAGAAAATTGAAATAATTTCTAAATTAAATATAGATATCTAGTATCAACAAAAACTGAAATACGCCAATATTTACAAACTTCTGTAAATTAGGGATGTTGATCCTACGCAAACTCTCTTATCCCTCAGGTGAGGTTGACTGGTTGCCAACCAACCCATTTAACTGGTAGCTGAAGGGAGAAAAGATTTATTAATATCTTTCCTAAGGATATTTGCACATAAGTGAATGGAACAAATTCAACTGGTATTTGAACTCGGCTCTCTGATTTTTCATTCTGAGTTGATATCCATTGCACCACAGCACACATCCCAGGCGTACTTTGATCCTGGATAAAAAGCAAATATATATTTATGTAAGAAAAAGTTAAGATGCAAATTCAGGATGTATTTTTAATTAAAGTATTTATAGCAAATATTAGTATTTCACAATTTAGCTTGTTCTTCATGACAATCTTAACAGTTAAACTTCAGTTACCTGTAAATCCTAATGTTTTTATTTATTATCTTTTAATTGATTCTTTGTATGAATCATGAGATCAGTACCAAGTGGTGACAGTCTGTTTCATATTAGAATTTAATTTTCAGGCCATCTAATCTTTGTATTTGGAGATCTAGATAATATCCATTGAGTTCTCTGTTTTTATCTATTAATATTTTATATTAATTAGATAAAGTTTTTGGATTATTCTCTGTTTTTACAAGTTTGTCATTTCTTTATATATATAAAATAAAATAAATTTCGATGTTCAAAACTGTTGAATGATCATTTCAACATGAAATCCCTGAGAAATGTGGTAGTTGCCGATGAGATATTTCACATCTCATCGGCAACTACCACATTTCAAAATGAAATAAAAAAGAAATATCTCTTAGGGATTTCATGTTGAAATGATCATTCAACAGTTTTGAACATCGGAATTTATTTTATTTTATAATTAGCTCTGTAATTTTAATTACATTGTGCTCTCCACTTGTATCATTTTTTAATATTAAAATATTAATATTAATTATGATCGGGTCTTTGGGATTTACCTTCCTACTTTCCTTTTGGATTAAAGTTATTTTAAAATATGTCTGTGTGTGTGTGTGTGTACACAAATATGGGAATTAGTTTTAAAGTAAAATGATTTCCTAATGCTTACCTACTCCAGATTGAAACTCTAGTAGTGACAAACTGGGTCTATTATAGCGTAGTTCAGATTTTTATCCAGTTCTGTTTTTCAATGAGCATTTGTTGGTTCTGCAACTTTCTTTGAGACATACTGATTTGCATTCACATACCTTCACTCATTATTTATATAGCATTTACACATTTCTTATTATTCTGATATATATACATATATATATATTTTATTTCTTATTATTCTGATATATATACATATATATATTTTTTATTTCTTATTATTCTGATATATATATATGTATATTTTATTTCTTATTATTCTGAGATATATATATATATATATATTTTATTATTCTGAGATATATGTGTGTGTATATATATATATATATATATATATATTATTTCTTATTATTCTGATATATATATATATATATATATATATTATTTCTTATTATTCTGATATATATATATATATATATATATATTATTTCTTATTATTCTGATATATATATATATATATTATTTCTTATTATTCTGATATATATATATATATATATATATATATATATATATATTTTATTTTTTATTCTGATATATATATATATATATATATATATATATATTTTCTTATTATTCTGATATATATATATATTTTCTTATTATTCTGAGATATATGTGTGTATATATATATATATATTATTTCTTATTATTCTGATATATATTTTATATCTTATTATTCTGATATATATATAGATATATATATATTTTCTTATTATTCTTATATATATGTATATATATATATATATATATATACACACACACACACTAAAATCCTAGCACTTACAAGCCTGACGAGAAATAAGCTAAGTATGCTCATGCATAAGTCAACAAACTATTTCTTTTAATATGATGTCAAATTTCTCTGTTGTACATTGAATACTTTTATTATTTTTTATTTGTTATCTGTTTTGTTACTAAGATTCTATGATGTTAGATATTGTACAAATAGAATAAACAAATTATCTATTCTATAAATAAGTTTTGTGAACTATATATATATATATATATATATATAGTTCACAAAACTTATTTATAGAATATATATATATATATTTATAGAATATATATATATATATATATATATAAACAAGTTCTGTTAATTATTTTGTGCTACTAATGTAGACATTAAATGATATGCACTAATCAAAAATGCATTAATCAAATATAATCAAAATTGACAAACAAAATAGTTACCAATTTTCTATTTTTAAATTTTAGAAAATTTTTACTTAATCAGTAAGTATAAAAAAAATCAATTTTTAACTACTTTGTTCAAATTGAAGAATTGAATATTATGCATGCACTAACTGAAGTTTGGTATAAAAACTGTCACCACACTAATCGAAAATGTGTTAATCAAGAGATATCTGTTTATATATAATGTGAGTGTGTAAAAATTTAAATATGAATAAAACATACAACTGTAAAATGCCAATCTGTAAAAGAAAAAGAAAAACTATTTTTTGCCAACCTGTTTCGTCTTTTGGTAGATTTTATCACGGCAACTGTAAGGATTTTATTTTGTGACATGTATTTATAAGCAGAAGTAAAAACATTGTTGAGTTTTCAGAATGCTCATAAATTTTTTTAGAGTAACTCTGAAAGCAAGGTAATCTATGGAGGACGTTAAGTGATATAATTTAATGCCTAATGAACAGCATTGGGTAAATATTGCTATTGTTGAATTTATATATTTATTTGGCTGTCAGTTGATTACGCAACCTTTGTTTCAACCTTTTGGTATCTTCAGACATTTTATATCATGTTCATATCATCACTGTCGTCTTGCGGCTTTGGCTGAGATGGAACCCTCCAGTATTCCCTGTGCATTTGGAACCCTGGCACAATTTGTAGCAAAATTCATAATCTTGTCAAATAGCTGAATACTTGATGCTTCACCAGGGCTACCAAGTGTGTTTCTATTGTGACACCAACACTAGATGGGTTGCCTCCAGGTCCCATCCCGTTATTTAACCCATAACTGGAGGGAAGTAACAGATTAATACCTTTCCCAAGTGAATGCAGGGTACTCAACTGGAATTTGAACTTGGCTCACCGATTTCTCCTTCCAAGCCGACATCCACTGCACCACAACGCACATCTATCACTGAACACTTACATCACCTGGTATTCCCAAGCAGTCACCCATTTAAGTACTGACAGGCTCATGTTGCTTAACTTCGGTGATCAAATGAGAACCGGTGTATTCAACGTGATATGCCGTCAGCAAGTTTATATAAAATGCCTGAAGATAGTGAAAGGTTGAAACCAAGGTTGCATAATTGACTTCTGAATTAAAATATTTAAAAGCTCTACATTATATATGTATTGAGTGTTTTTTAATATAACTGTATATTGATCTAGTTTGGTTCTGACCAATAACTGGTTAATAATTATATATATTTATTATATGTGTATCATGCTTAGCAACATGTACATTCAAAAAATCTTAGTAAAGAAAATGTGCTCTCCTGCAGCCTCTGTTGAATTTTTGATATGGTGTGCTTCACCACTTGTCCATGGAGAATTTCACAGTAAGCACAGCTCTATTCCCCACCCTTTTTGCCTTTTCTTTCATTAGATTTCTCAAGATAGCTGTAATACTTACAGTTTAATAAATAGAAATGGTTGTCTATTTAAAATAAGACATGTTTACTATAATAACATATGAAGTAATTATATATATATATATATATATATATATATATATATATTACATTTTAGTTATGAAAGAAAGGAGCATATCTTTGAAGTCAAAGAAATGTTCGTGAAAACTCATATCTCTGTAGAATTACATGCACATATCCATACATTTATCTAAAATGTTGTTATTATAAATGCGACTCTACAAAAGTAAGTACATATATATATATATATATATGTATAGACGTGCAGTGATTTGCTTGCATGCAATCGGATATTTGATCTGTTCATTGCAGGAAAACGCCACAATTCTGTTGCCAAAAGAGATTTCGATCCTAAATTTGAATCAGTGCAGAACATTGATTGTTTCTTTCTTTTCTTTTTTTTCTTTCTCAGCTTCGAGTTTTGCTTGGCACACACATTGACATTGACAAAAATCATTGCAACCAATTATGTGAGGCTGTAAAAATGGCGTCATGTCAAATGAAGGTGGCATCACTGAAGGGAAAAAAAAGGAAAACAAAGAAACAAATAAAAACATGTGGAAGACAGAGAAGAATAAGCAAATAAATGAGAAGTGAACCATAAAAAACAGTAAGATTTAAAGAAAAACAACAAAAGATATAAAAATATTTTTTAAAAAAATAAAATAAAAAAATATGTAGACTAAGAGATGAACAATAAAAAAATTAAAAATGAAATCTAAAAATACTAAAGAAAAAAAAACTACAACAAACACTTCAGAGGGAAAGAAGAAATGTCAGTGATTTTTTTTCCACTTCCAACCTACCAACGTTTAATAAGCTAGTATACTCAAATTGGTTTCTGAATATGTTTTTCTTTTTCTTTTGGTATTATTATTTTTAATATTTGTATCTATTTGTATTTAATATTTTCTGTTCTGCATATTTTGGTTGTAAAGGTAGGGCTTAGAAGTAGAGAAAAAGGTATTTGTTATTTTCTTTTTATTTTATGGTTGATGTTTTGTTTGCTTCTTACTTTTATTTATTTATTTATTTATTTATTTATTCCTTCTTCATCTTTTACTCTTCAAGTTTACTAAAAGAAAATAAAAAATACGAAAGACTTAAAGTCTGACTATCATCATCTGAGATTCCAAGTCAACATATTCCTCATTGTATTCTTGGAGGGTGCGGAAGTGATCCAAAAAGGTGCTCCTGATTCCTGGATTATGCTAGCTGATTTCTCTTTGTACTTTTCCTCTCTTTAATCCACTCCTACTGCATCTCCAAGACAGTATCTTTTAAAATAGATTTTGAATACCAGACTGTGAAGTACATGCTATATGGATGGTTGTTTGAATATAAACCATTATTTGCAGCCAAGAATCTTTTATTAATTTATTACATGTCCTATCTCGCTGACTTTTAAACTGAGAATATCTTATCCATTCTATAAGCCAAATTAAACGGAAGAATTTTTTTTCAACCATGTTTATTAATATTATTTTTCCACCTTTTTTGCTTTGAAAGTCCATAAAAAACCGAAATATATCTCACAATTTTTCTCTCCTGTAACTCTCATGAAGTCATGTAATTAGCTGCAGAATGATGTTCTATGTAGGCAGTAATTTTTTGTTGAATTTTGGTCGATTTTCTTCCTTTACTGAAACTTCCAGCGATGTACTTCCTGTTATGAAAGTAATAAGCGTAGAAATACAATAGCACATTACTTTCATTACCAGAAGTACATCGCCGGAAGTATCAGTAAATGAAGAAAAATCAACCAAAAATCTGCCAAAATTCGTTCACATACGCAGTACGTCATTCTGCAGTTAATTACATGACTTCGTGAGAGTTATGGGAGAGAAAAAGTGCAAGATATAGTTAATTTTTTATGTACATTTAGATAAAAAAAGGTAAGTTTCTTCAATAACTAACAGTTGATTTTAGTTCAGCATATACATTTGCACAGAGATAATGCTATTTTGGATAAATTTGAAGGGCTAAAGCGTCGGGACTTAGAACAAAAATTTACCAGAGGCAACTCAGTTTTTTGGAGCTCATAAAGAGGAAAGACAGCTTATAGAATTTAATACTCATTAGGCTGCTTGGAAGGCAAGAAAAACTGTAGAAAGTAGAATAATCTGTCTGCCAGGTTCAATCAAACAGATCAAGGAACAATTACAACAAAGACAAGGATGGAGCCATAAAGGAGGAAATATTGCTGAGAGCAACAAAAGCTGTGGAGAGTCATGATCGCCCATGTCAGGAAGTGACATGAAACATTGAAAGAGAGAGAAAAAATACTTGAAAAGTTTAAGCAAAGCAGATAGTGGACAAAGTACCACAAAGAAGCAAGTATTGAGGAAAAAAAAGTAAGTTGGGGAGATCCATAATTGTTCAGAACGGGGATGAAACATATTGAGAGAAAGAGAAATAGGAAAATTTGGATATTCTTTGAATTATCTGCATAATTTCAAATGTTTATATATTTCTCTCATAAACAACTACCGCGTATTGAATACTGCTGCCACATCTGGTCAGGTACCCCTACTATTCTCCTCGGGGTTCTTGACAAAATACAATGGAGAATCTGTAATGTGATTGATACCGACTTGGCAGACTGCCTGCAGTCACTCACTCACCGGCGTGACATGGCTTCCCTGTGCCTTTACCATAAATATTTTCATGGCTTTTGCTTCGATCAACTTAGATCACTGGTGCCTCCAAGTATGAATTTGCACGAGATACTAGATTAGCTACTAGGTCCCACCCTTTTACTGTGAAACAGATAAGATGTAACTGCAAATTTCTACTTCAACAGCTTCTTTCCTCGCACTTCCCGCCTGTGTAATTCCCTTCCATACACTTAATTCCCCAACAGCCACAATCTCCAGCAGTTTAAATGGAAAGTCAATAGACCCCTCCTAACACACTAACTCTCATCCATTCTCTCAAACACTCTTCCCATCTATCCAACCCCCATCCTCGCTATCCTTACCTGTCTATCACCCTCCTTCTGACATTTCCTATATCTAACCACTCTTTTCAATCACTTTCCCCTAAGTAACCCCCTGCACAATAGTGGCAATGGGTTGCCTTGCTTGGGGTGAAATTATTAAAAAAACAACAGTAACAGTCAACCAATTTCATTTTGGCAAAACATATTCCAATAAGAATCAAATAAGTGCCAATGATGTTGAAAGAAAATCTCTTTAATATTCTCTATTTAGAATATGAGAGTGCAAAAATATATCACCTTTAAGAATAAAATTTCCCTTCAAATTCAGCTTTAGCAAACAGCTGAACATCATGTAAACAAAAATTTAGTATTTCTTTGTTTTGTGCCATTTTTTGTTTTAAACTTTATGTATATCTAATGTAAAGAGAGAAAAAAAAATGGTGTTCTCCATTTTAGAGGTAAAAATATAGATTCTCTTTTGAAAACTGAGAAGTTTGTGTCAGTTCAGTCAAATACATACCAGATTGAACAGACACATTTCAGAACATCTTGTTCAATCAATAACTGGTGGGTAATAGCAACAAAAATCCAATCAACACTGCTTCAATTTTATTTGATTAACACAAGACTATTGAACATAGACCAAAGCAGCACATATACAATTAAATTAGAAAGGTTTTTAGAAGTCTTTTTATGAAGTTAACCCCAACTAACTCAAAACACAGACTTCCACACAGCTAACAACCCTGATTAATGAATCAACTAATTGATCTCTTATACAGAGAAGTTTCAACCTTGAAGCAAACAAACAGCTCAAATAATTCTGCAGATGTTTAAAAGAAATTTTACACAAGTATATAGTAAAAAAAAATATACTAGAAATGTTTGATTCATTTTACTGTTCCAAAAATTACCTAACTCCTTCTGCCATGTTTTTTTTTTATCTTTACAAGAAACTAAATTGACCAGAAGTGCAGTATTGCAGTTCCATCTGAGCTGCAACTATAACTTCCCTTAACTTTCTAGCCTGGATAGAGTTCAACTCAGTGTTGTTAGGGAACAACTTATTTTCCACTCTGCAATCTCATCCTCACAGATGTAATGTTACTAGGCTATCACTACTCTAATGCTGTTTCCATTACAAATGTTCAAATTATTAATTGATTAATTTATTTTCTACACCATATCAACTCTTTGTAGGTTATTAAAAGCCACAAAATATTGTAAATTGTAAGAAATTTCTTTAGATATAATAATGATTTAGTCATACAAGTCTTACTAATTAAAGAGTTTCTTTTATTTTCTGATGTGTGTGTAGTATAAAAGAAAGTGGAATCAGCAGGCCAGGTTCAAATTCCTGGCAAGGTTGTTACATTCTTAAATGGTTAACCTCTTGGAAATTCCAGATGCTGTAAGCTTGAATGTGCAGATGGTGTGATGGATAACAGTTTGGAATTATTAATTAGAGAGCTGAGTTTCAATTCCAGTTGGGTTCATGATATGCATATTAGTGCAAATATTTTTGGTATAAACCCACTTCTTCTCCCCCTAGCTATGGGCTAATTAGTAAAGCTCTCATCAATAAATCCATATCTTCAAGAAGAATTCTTACAATCTATAAATATTTCCTGGCTTTAAATAATCTAGAAAGGGTTGATAAGCCATAGGAAATGAATCAATCATAATCTGCTTGTTTTGACTTCCTAGATTTAACTTTTCTTCCATTCTCTACTAGAAATTCTTAGTAATCAAACAACAAAAAAGAATCACAATTAGGATTAAAGCTATGTAACAAAGGCTCTCCAGGCAACAGGTAAAAAAAAAAAAAATACTAATAAGAGAGAAAAAAACCTCATCTTGTATAAGACTCCACTGGGTGATCTTATTCTAATCAACAAGAGTTACATCTCCATTAAGAGCTAAAGTCTCTCATTGGTTCATTGAAAGTTGTGTGTTCAATCCCTGCACTCAACTATTGGCTCTCTGCAATTTTTTGTCTTTCATTACTCTTACCAATACTTTCTGTTTTTTTTTTATTTATTTATTTCTCTCTTCAATCACATATTCTAAAATTTATAATGAAATAACAAGAAGAAAAAAAGAAGAGAATCCTGCTCCCAAATGTCCATTATTTTCCTTGAGATGAAAAATGATTTTTTTTTCTTTAGGATTTTTACTTCAATATCTGATCAGAAAGATAGTAGCATATTAAAAATAAAAATGATTCAAATGTTTTAAATTGCAAAGAACAATGATTTTTCTTTCTGTAAATATGATAGTTAGGTAGTCATGGATAGGACATGAAAGACTTACCAAACATTTACATGGCCACTCCTGTGCTTAGATTTAAATCTATAATTTTATAAACATGCTTCATAAATAACTCTCTAACACACACACACACACACACTTCTTTGAACCTCTCTATTCTGAAATTGACAGTTTTGGCAGCATTTATGCTTCAATAACATAGTTCAGAACAATAACTGAAATCTGACAGTATCAAAACAAATATACAATGGAAGCAAAAAGTTTTCAAACATAATATTAAATCAACAGCAACAATGGCTACAGGCTTAAATACATGAATGATTTCAGTGATTTGTAACATAAAGTACTTTGCATTCTGTACAATAAATATTCCAGTTCATTGTTTTAGTCATTCTTTTTTGCTTTTGCGCAATCACTGTGATTTTAAGTAGTGACTGGAAACTTTCTAACATCACTGTGTATGCGTGTGCGTGTATAGTGTCAAGTATAAACCCAACAACTAAAATTGTTTGGGAAAATATTTAAAATACCAGGACACCAGCAAACTTATTGCCACAACTGTCAGTTTCATGAAAACTTGATCTTTAAATACCAAAACAAAATCAACTTTAAGCCAAATTTTGGTGCTAGGAAACTAAGTTGTGAAATTGGTAATCAAGCCAGGGAGATAGTTGGGTTTGAAATTTTAAATATTTTCATGGATGATTTTAATTGTCAGTCTATATATATGACACTATAGTGACTCTAGCTTTGATAATGAGCACTTTTTTTTAGAAACAATATGTGTTTACTGCAACATTTATTTCACTGTAGAGCGGAAGAAGAGATGGATTAATACCTTTCCCAAGTGTATTTGTAAGAAAGTGAATATAACAAACCCAACCAGAATCCAAACATGACTCACCAATTCCTCCTTGTGAGCTGCTGATTATTACATGACATGCATAGTCTAAATTTAAACAGGTGTGTGAGCATGCCTATGATAAAGTGGAAAAGTTCACTTGACATGCATTTTCTCCTTCAGGAAACTTTTTTTACTTTGTCATATAATTTCCCAAATACATTTCTTGATATATAAAAATATATGTCCTCATCTCACATATATATATATATATATATATATATATATATATATATATATATATATATATATATATATATATATATATATGAAAGAATGGCAACCTGTGAAGATGGGGTGGATAATCCAAAATATTTTATCTAATTGATATTTCATATATATATATATATATATATATATATATATATATATATATTGATATTTTATATATGTATATATATGTGATAAAATGCTTGAACTCAGTCTTCATTACCTGGACATTAAACAGACTGTCACTACTTGTCATTGACTTCAGTGTACATGCTTATATTTACATGCACTCTATTCCTAATATTGAGCACATTTATCTTTAAATATATTATGCCTAAAAACCTAAAAATGATATTTTTATCAAACACATATATATATATATATATATATATATATATACAGGAGGGTCAAAAGTAGGTGGACAGTCTAATTCACTATTGCTATCATTTACTGTCTACCTATATTTGGATTACTTTGTGTGTGTGTATATATATATATATATATATATTGTGTGTATTTTGGCAGCATTTTTTCATTAATGCAGGTTTCATTGAATAATATAGACAAGTTTTGTCTATTAATTTTGTGTAGGATCCGTTCATACCGTCTGATATACTTGATGGTGATATCGTTGAAAGACAACAAAAAATCACAGTAATTGTTGATTTTTTATCGGGTCTAAGCTTTCAGCTCACATAAGCCATTATCAAAGAGTAAATATTAACACACAGTAAACATAGAACATTTAAGCTATTAACAATAAAGAGAATTAAATTGAAAATATAAGTCCATCCCTACCATGGCGGATGGCCGAAGACAGTGACAAAATAGTGGCATTGTGGTCCCTGATCTGATTACAGGCATTTGAGTACGTTATTGGAAATATCAAAATTGATTGTATTCAAACCAGGTTTAAATTGTTTAATGTAGATTGCTTCGATGATTTTTAGTTTCTGTTTATTATTTTCTTGTTTGAGTATGTACGTGTTATCAACGAGCGTTTTTCTTAGAAAATATACATAATATAAAATATATATATATACACACACATATCGGGTGATGAATATATTGTTATCTAAATTACAAAAAAATGAAAATAACACTGACATCTCATTTTAACAGCTATATTTACAAAAAATTAACAAAAAATATCTTGAATTACTAAAGAGTAAATTTATTCAATAAAATTGCCATTGGCTTCAACAATGACCTTGAAACAACTTTGGAATCTTCTGCTTCTCTTCTGGATGGTCCCCTTGTTTAAGTTGGCAAATGCTACTATAATTCTTTCCTTCAGGACATCTTTGATGTTACAAGGAGTTTTGTTAGTTTCTTACACATTATAATCAAGGAATTTGCAGTTAGGTGGCTGGATATAAGGAGTGATGTGGTTGCAGAAATTATCTGACAGCTTTGACTGGGTTCTCCTGCTTGTGTGCCATGATGCAAAGTCTTTTTGTTGGATATAGGTTTTTCCAGCAGCCACTCTCTTGACCCAGGGCAGCAGTATCTCCTCAAGACACTTTATGTAAGCAACTGTATTGAGTCTAAGGCCCTGTGAAAAGATTAAGGGAGGCATAATGTCACTATCGCTAGTGATCATTCTAAACATCTTTGTAATCATCATTTGAGTCCTCCAACTGTTTCCAAATCTTCTGCATTGTCCCAGGATTGACCCCCCCCCCCAATACTCTGAAATGTTCGTATAGGATTTATTTACCAATCTTATCCTGGATTTTTACCAATATATATGTGTGTGTGTGTGTGTGTGTGTGTGTGTCTTGAACTGACATGTTGAAATAGCTATTCCCTCCTCTAAATTTAAAGATAAATATCTGCTCTGTAAATTAAATGAAATTTACATTGATCTCTCTGTTGGATCAGTTTTTTGACAATATTATTAGGATCCTCCTGGATTATTTATCAATCCTATCGTGGGTTTGTACTGCCTATATATATATATATATATATATATATATATATACACACATACACTAACATTGAGAAGTGTGTACCTAAAAATAAGTGCCTATCCTAAACATTCTTATTAGTCAGAGCAAGATTAAGAATTTGCTTTTGGGTTTTATGGCCATTAATTTGGAAGTTTAGCAATGAGTTATAGATCAAATAAAAAAAAATCATGAAAGAAAAATTTCTCTTTGTTATTTGGTTCTATCTGCTCTTACATACAAACTTCATAGTGCATACATTTCAAAGCATTTAAAATTAATTAAACTGTTATTTAAAATCATTATTTAAATTTAATTAGTAAAAGAATGGCTTTTATCATTGCTGCATTGCCATAAACCTAGCATTTAATGAATGAAGGATGTAAGTAAACAAAAAAGAAACGATTGGTTGTTTCAACACAAGTGCATCTGCATATATGTTCTACATGCAAACAAAGCCAACAAAACACATTTTTCTCAGCCATCTGTAAAAAAAATAAAGAAGGAAAAATCTTTTCACACTAGTGAATGCCTCTATCAAAGTCTTTTAGAATCGACAGACAGGAATGCTTGCTTCTTGTCAAGGGGAAGAGAGGGAAGATTGCCAGTAATTGAAATGGGGTGGGAATGAAGCACCTCTGACAAAATTCCTGTAATTATAATTAAAGACCGACAATGAGGTCCATTTTCTTTGGGTTTTGTCTGTAATTAAGCGGCAGTGCCAAATGGGGAATCATGTCAAAGAGACCTCGCTTCATGGACGTTTTCATCAAATATGGAACAGTGATGGATTTGTTAAACGATGAGGGTGCATATCTATATGGGTTTGAACTTCAATGCTTTTCGCTGCATTTAAGTTAAATGCTTAGTGTGGGTGTACTTTGGAAAACTGTATATGTGTGCTTCATATGTATTTGAACATTCATAATCAAAGATTGTTTTTTAATGGCAAGTTTCTGTGTTTATATCTGTGGGAGAGTAAATCTGAGTTATCAAAAATGTATTATTTGGGGAAAAAAAACTGTGATCATATGTACATGGTAATTTTATTTGTGTGGAGGAATTGTTGTTTATTTTTTTAATTCACCCCAAGCAAGGCAATAATGACACTAGGATGCAAAGGGGTACTGGCACTGAAAGAGAAAATGAAAGCATTTAGAAGAAACTGTGAACAAGGGATAAACCTAGTCATGTTTAAAAGATCTGAGTAGTGTGTGAACCGAATGATAGGTGAACTTGTTTACTTCTATTCAGGAAAAAAATAGTTAAGTAAATTTCAGTAATTAGACAGAGAAGTTAGAAGTATAGAGTGGAAGTAATAAGCTTTAGATGGAACTAGAAAACCAATCTTAAAGAGAAAACAAGTGATGAACTTCTACTCCTTTACAAAAGTGCAAAGAGGGGTATGAACCAAGTGATAGGTAAATCTATCTGCACCTATTATTCAAATTAGCATAAAAAATAAAAAAAAGAGGGCATAATGTGTAATTTAAAGCTAATTAAGAAAAAAAGTGACAAGTGGATATTTTTTTTTAATTGTTGTTCACATAGTAAAAGGCTTTCAAGGAAGGTTACTGAATAAGGTTGTAGATATCGGTTGACCCAAGATTTAAAAAGGTTAAGATTGTAGTGATCTCGGAAACATCTACTCGGTAGTCTGTACTGCACAGTCGTGATTCTTGCGAAGAAAGAGTTCAAATGGAACTTAATTCTCACCAGTTGAATTTCTATACACAGAAGGCTTTGTCAACCTTTTCAAGTAAGCTTGACCCTATCCAGGTATCCTTTTCTTGCGGCTAAAGCTAAGTGAATGACTAAATGATTTTAGTAATTTACATTTGCTGAAGTGGTTGGTGAATTTTATAACATGTCAAATATTGTTGAGTTATTTAATGTCAAATAATGTGCCTGGGGTAACCACTGAGGATTGAAGTCACTACACAATAGTAATGCTCACCTAGATTGATTCTGCTGACTACTATCCGATGCCAAGTTAATCCCTTTTTATATACTAAATATTCACCCAATACAAGGCCTAAGAGACATTCTAGGTAGATGGTTACTGACTGAAAATATTGTATGGATGTGTAAGAGAAGAAATTAAATATAGATTATAAGAATATGTAGAATAGACAATGGTTGAACCTAGATGTTAATAGATTAGTGATTAGGGAAGCATCCACTCAGGAGTCTGTTTTGCAAAATATTCTAGAGAAAATTTGACTGAGTAAAACTTCTTACTAATGGAATACCAAGAGGATGCAGACAATTCAACCCTATGGATGTGGCATGGGAGGGCCTTAGCTGTAAAGTTGGGACTAAAGAATGAGTCTTGTTTAAACATTTTTGGTAATGCTTGTGGCAGAGACGATGCTTACTACCCCAAAAACCCTCAACTGAGGGAGAACTTGATTGGAGGCCCCAGGTGCTTTGTGATTCTTGGTATTTTATCAAAATTTGCATTTTTTTTTTTTACCTACGTTTATTTACGTTACAAATCAAATTAAGTATAACTGACTATTAAAGGATGAAAAAAAATGTCTCATAATTCTGGGTTCTTTTTTTTTTCTTATTTTATTTTTTATCTAAATCTGTGCTTTATACAAACAATATATTGTTCATTGAAGAGTGTATTGTAGAGTTTAATGTAAAAATATTGAAAACTGCATCCACAAAAGAATGATTTAAATTAATCAAATGGAAAAGATTATACACACAACAGAACAATTTAAATATATATTTAACTGGAGTAGATAGACTAAACTATCGCCCGGTTCACACTCCACCCAAGTCTATTGAACAGGTGAAGAGGCTCATCCCTTGTTTCCTGTTTAGGATGCTGTTTCCGGTTTTCTCTTTTTCAATCTCTTCAATCTTATGTAGCCCCCTGCGCATTAATGGTGTTACCGCCTTGCTCGGGGTGATATGATTAAAAAAAAAAATCTGTGAATTTGCTTTGCTCATGTTAAGTCTAAAAAATTCGCTATTTCTTATCAATGTTGAATTTGTTAAAATTATTCAACTTTTTAACAAGGATAATCTGAAGCTGATGTTTAAATTGGCTGCAAAACATTGTTGATGTATTTAAGATGGAATGATAATGTCCATAAATTCTATTAAGATAGATTTTTATTTATTTTCAGTTTTTCTAGTTGAATCTATTATGATGCATAATTAGGTTACAATAAAATTCGTTTAAGTGGGGAGCTCTATATTGTAGATGGGGATACACGACCCTTTGTTGGGGAGAATTGTGCGTGTGTATATGAGGAGAGGAGAGAAAGTAATGAAAGTTCTATTCTTTAGGTCATCAGTTAAGTGCCATACGTGAAACACTCTTGGGTGATCATGTCTCGAAAGAGACATGACTGACTGAGCAGAAGATTATCCCGCAGTAGGTTGCCATTGCTTTCTGCGGTAGACTGGTTGCCAGCCAAGGCTATAGAACCCCAATCTGTCCTGTTATTTGACTCAAAGAGAAAGAAGAGATGTATTATATTATTCCATAGTAATTAGTGGGGGATCAGTTTATTACTTCATAACAATAAAAACCGATAACCCACTTTATGTCTAGTAGAAGTTTTAATTATGTTTACAACTATTATATTCAGTCAGTCAGTTGAGTGTCATATGTGATAAACGCGTTGGGCAATCATGTCTTGAAAGAGACATGACTGACTGGGCAGAAGATTATCCCGCAGTAGGTTGCCATTGCTTTCTGCAGCAGACTGGTTGCCTGCCAAGGCTATAGAACCCAATCTGTCCTGTTATTTAACCCATAACTGGAAGGAAGAGACGGATTAATACCTTTTCCAAGGATATTTGCGTGTAAGTGAATGCAAGGAACTCAACTGGAATTTGAACTCAGCTCCCCGATTTCTCGTTCCGAGCCGATATCCACTGCACCACAATGCACATATTTTTAAAAGTAAGAAAAAAAGCCGTGTTAAAATTTTGTGTGTATTTAGGATATAAAGAGAAAGAAAGATCTGTCGGAACAAAATAGCAAAATAGCATTTACTCAGCTGAGATGGAAAT